>JACXGI010001232.1:87092-99215 GCA_016801175.1 Esox masquinongy | reverse complement strand
TGGAACCGGGGCCTTAGTCAGGGTGGAGGGAATTATGAACAGTTCCAAATACCAGGCAATTTTGGCACAAAACCTTCAGGCGTCCGTTAGAAAGCTGAAGATGAAGAGGAAGTTCACCTTTCAGCATGACAATGACCCAAAGCACACATCCAAATCCACAAAAGCATGGCTTCACCAGAAGAAGATTAACGTTTTGGAAGGGCCCCGCCAGAGCCCAGACCTGAATCCAATTGTCAGTTATCATCACCTATATTGATAGTTATTGTATCAATGTCATTCACAAATGTTAAAACGGCCAGTGGTAAAAGCCATACAGTTCATAGATGCTATTTGTGGTGGAGGTAAACTTAATAAGAAACGTTATTCAGTTTAACACAATGCTTAATGATGTCTAGCGACATATTACTGGCTAATAAGCTTTTAAAGCGTCCAGTCCCATACGGAAAAAAATGTATTTTTGCAATACAAAATGCATGTAAAATTTTGAGGTTTTGAGTGAGGAACAGAAGCGTTCAATTTGCAGTGGTCTCTTAATTTTAACCCTTCTGTTCATCACTCAAAACCTTCCTTTTAAATTTTTTTGGAAAGGAAAGAAAAAGGTGCAGTGGTCTCTTAATGTCGAATACATTAATTTTTAATCAAAATACATTTCAGGTATGAAAATTTATTTCACCTTTTATTCTGAAATGTATTTCAAAATGTATAAATAATTTCAATTTTGTCCAAATGTATTTCAAAACTGTTCACAGTCCAAAATGACATTCATGTATGACTTGATACATTTTTTCACTTCACAGCAGACCTGAAAATGTTTTTACCGTTATTTCAACATGGAACACAAACTGAGACCAATATCTCTTTTACAGCTAAGCACAGGTGTTATTCCCTTAGATGCCTCAGGTTTTAGTGGATATTGGGCCTGGCAAGGACTGTGGGTCCCTTAGGTGTAACCCAGGTTTTTGTTTCTGAAATGAATATTATATTACAGCCAATAATTAGACCGGATTTTCTAAACAAATGCAACACACTTCTTCACACAGTAAATATACAAACTTTCAAAATGTTCACCATTAGTGACGTATTGATGACATTACTTTTAGATGTTGAAATATACATATTTATAGATATACATTTACAAAATGCATTTCATCTTGCAGTCACCAATCTGCTCTAATGTACTGTAGCAACCTTGGTAAGACCACCACTCGCCCCTCTGAAACCGATATCCCTGTTTGGAGTAGCGGTTAACACACTCGCCTTAGAAGCCAAACATCACGAGTTTGAGATATGACTTGACAAGTGTTACATTTTTAAAATGTATTCAAAAATATATTTCCCAAATGTATTGTACAATATATTTAGTATGTATTTTCCAATACATTTTCAAATGCATCTCCAACATTTTTACATTTTATATACATTTTATATGGATTTGTTAATATATTTGTAAATGTATTCTAAATGTATTAATTACGTTTCCTTAAATACATTAATTGGCCAAATTTTGTTATTTTTAAATGTATCCCAAATACGTTTTAAATATATTTAAAATGTATTTATTTTCCGTATGGGGTGGCAGAAGTCATACAGTTCATAGATGCTGTTTGTGGTTGAAGTAAACTTAATAAGAAACGTTACTCAGTTTAACACAATGCTTAGTGGTGTCTAACGAAATATTCAAACTTGCTGTGATGTTAGCTCTGTAGCATAGTGGATAAAGACACAGCCAGGTCTCATGAACCCAGGTCTCATGTGGGAGACCTGGGTTCAAATCCCGGGAGGGTAACAACAATCATCATTTTTATTGCGGGCCGGCTGAACTAGGCTTGCCTGGTTTTTTGTTTTATTCTGTTCTTTTTTGATGGTATGGTGGCAAAATGTATTTTAATTCTACTAAATACCCTTATGTCACCATATTAATAAACCGTATTGTACTTTTTTTAGGAGAGGGTTGTCTATATCAAGGCTATAGGCAGGCAGGATGCGCAAATGCAGCTTGAGATTTTGATGGATGTTAGTCCCACTTTAGACATAGCATCTCCAGAGAAGGTTTCATGTCAGCATTGAAGCTGTAGTGTGCCATTAGAGATATACAACTATGCCATAGTGCTGTTTAGTCACCACAGTCCATACGGAAATGTAATATATGGCAATATATGTATGTAACTTATTTGTCTTATAAGAGCATACATGTTGTAAACATATATTTGGTTTGTTCAACATATATATGTACATATATGTCAAAATATACAATAATGACTTATGATCATGTATTAAAATAAGTATTTTAATATATATATGGCCCTATTGGATTTCTGTATCGGAGTGCTTAAGTCTGAAAAGGGTATAGGATGTCAACATTATGGGCCATAACTGTGGCTGGTTTTGAAATTATTAAAACAACATTTGGCTTAATGGAATGTCTAACTTAGATATTGGGTGACATTAATGCTCTTATTGATAGAAAAATAGGTATGATTGTTTTTTTTTTTTTGAGTTTCATTAAAACATAAAACTAACTAAAACATTACAGCAGATTTTGTTGAAGCTGTGGTGAAGTGCTTTCTACTCTGCTTCTAAAACATTTCAGTCTGTTAAATAACTCTATAAGTAATAAGTAACTCTAAGCAATTCAAATGAAGTTAAATTAATTCAAAACAACAAAATCTAGTTAACGGGATATAAAAAATTATGGAAAGTGCCCACTGTTAACAGTCTACTGTACATTGTAAAGTTAATCTAATGTGTGAGTGAAGAGAGACTGTGTCCATGGAGAGTATGTGTGGTTGAGTGTGTGCATGGTGATTGTGTGTGTGTGTGTGTGTTTAGATGAATTTGTGTGATTTTGTGAGTGTAAAAAAATTATATACAGGGCAAATCGGGGTGCAGGGAAGATTTACAATTAGTTTAACAGCCTGATGGCTTTGAGGTAGAAAAAAATTTCTGTCATGTAATTAGTTTTTTTTTAGCAGGACAAGGCAAAAAACGAGCTCGCTGTTATATTGTGACAAAAAAGCCCTGTATTACAAAACCGATGAGATTACTCAAATCCTGTAGCCCACATTGTTATTGGGTTTAGGGAATGTTAGATTAGTCTTTTATTCTTTTTAGATCATTTCATAAAAAGACTTTTAGGAACTTGAGACGAGACAAATTGAGACACCAAATTACACCAAACATAGGTGCTTGTTAAATTTTATTTGTGGGCTAGGTAATCAAATATGCAATCTTCAGGTGTGAATAAAATGACTATAGAAGGAGACTGGGCAAGAATAGGATTCATGGCAAAGTAACAAGGTTACTTGCTATGACTGGTGAAAACCAAGTCATAGCAAGTCTGGAGATGCTTCGATACGTTGTAGCGAAACCTAAAATGGCAGTTCATGCTCAAAGAACTACAAATCTCTTTTAGTTATAGCATTTCTGCATGGACGAGTCTGCTAAAATTCCTACACAGTGCTGAGGGACTGATCAATAACGGTAATGGTAACAGTAATGATAACATTTAATGCCAAAAATATGCAAAAAATCAGATGGGGCAAATTCTTTTGTATGGCACTGTATTTTGTTTCAGAATTTTGGCTTTTGACAGACTGGTTTCTTTAGGACAGACTAAAGATAGTTGCTTAGCAACTGGATATCAACATGATCTGTACAGTGATTGTTTTTCCCCCCAATATTTGTATAATCACTGTGATTGGGGGATAGCTGTCAGGGTTATCCAATCAGGATCAAATCTTCTGTTCTCCTCAAGATCATTAATGAAAGAAAGTTCATTTTTGAAGATGGAAGAAAGGCCTGACTCTTTGGCACATGACGTGGAGTACAGAGAGTGGAATGTAAGCTAAAAAGACTGATACCCAGGCTAGGAATGGGCTGGTTGGGTTATATAAACTGTCTCGCAATTTACAACAAGGTTGCTGTATCATTACATGTGAGGAGGGAAACAGTGAATTCTCTTATTTTTTTCCCCCACTTCTTAATTGCTTCAATCTTACTTAGCTTTCTGTCAACATTAACTATTTCTATTCCAACTACTGGTCTATGTTAAACATTGTGGTCATTTGTGCCCTTTGTGTGGACATTTTCTGGAACAGTGAATATAGAATGTGTTCTGTTAGGCTAATATTATTTGTCATTTGTAATATCACCGTTTTACGTTATTTATAGACATTATCCTAACAAGGTCTAATATCCCTTGTTTTTGCATATGTTTACATAGCAAAATGAAAAGTAAACCCTGTAGAAGGGTGAATTGGCCACTAACTGTAATAGCCTTAACATATACGATGGGCATATAAAGTCACCACCCCCTTTCAAAATGCTCACTTTTTGTTGCGTTACAGTCGGAAATGAAAACTTACTTTTTCTGTCTTTAATTTCACACAATAACCCACAATAAAATAAACAAAAACTTGTGAATTAATGCAAATTAAAACAGTGAAATTGCAAACTTGCTGAGGTATAACAAACCACCTTCCAGATCACAATTCAAGCTAATTGGCTTCCATCTGTGATCAATTGTAGTGACTTTGATTAGTTCAGAACACAACCAGTTGGTGATAGAGGAGACTGATCAGAGGGAACCAAGAAGCCAATGGCAACTTGGAAGGTGCTTCAGGCCATTCCAGCTCCAGGCAAAAACTGGTCAGTGTGTGCATATGACCACAATATCAAAAGCGCTCCACAAATCTGGCCTTTATGGGTAGCTGGCAAGAAAAAAAACACTCCTCTAAGAAGGCATCATCATGTCCCATTTGAGCTTTGCCAAAAAGCACATTGGCCTGAACACAAAACAATATGTCTGGTGAAAACCCAATACATCTTTCCACCCATCGAACATCATGCCTACAGTAGAGCAGATTGGTGGCAGCATCCAGTTGTGGGGTGTTTCTCTTAAGGGACTGGAGCACTTATGAGGATAGAAGGGAAAATGGACAGTGAAAAATACTGACAGATTCTTGAGGACAACTGTTTCAAAATGACAAAGACCCACCACCAAAGCAACTGTACAGTGGTTGAAGTACAAGGTGAATGTCCTTGAGTGGCCTAGTCAGAGCCCCAACCTAAATTCCATCAAGAATCTGTGGAATGACTTGGTGAGTACGGTCAATAAGCAGTCACCATGCAATTTGATTGAATTCTGCGAGGAAAAATTGGCAAATATTACTTAGTCTAGGTGTGCAAAGTAAGTAGAGACGTATTCAGAGAGACTCATGGATGTAATTCAAGCCAAAGGTTGTTTCACCCAGTATTAACTCAGGAGGGTGTACTCTAATGCAAATAGGGTATTTTACTGTTGTATTTTTTATTCATTTTCAGAATCACCTTTTTCAGGCTGTAAGGCAACAAAAAGTGAACATTTTAAAAGGGGATGGTGACTTTCTATACCCACTGGAAACAAAATATCAGACGTGATTTTTACTTCACACACTGCGAGAATCATCTTGATGTGGGTTGTGGTGGTACAGATGTGCGATTAGAGATGGAGAGTGAAAAGCTGGAGCCATTCTCCCATTGTTTTAATGATGCTACACCCCTGACAAGATCTTGAAAATGTAATTGCCAGTAAGCCCTGCCCTGTGGGATAGTCCACGGTGCGGGGATGGGGACAGGAGGGGTGGGATGGAGGCAGCCGTGGGTGGATGCATGGCCAAGATGGTGATTTTCCATGACTTGCATACGACACACATTGTGTGGTGTCTGGACTTCAGAACACTGGTCATGCTCGATGGACAACTTTGTGGTGAAGAAGGTACACAAAAAAGTGAAGAGTCCCACTTGTAAATCACAATTTTCCTTCCCACTGGGATTTAATTCGGTGTTGAGGTGGCCATTTTCCTTTCCCTCTTCCATAACAGTCAAGTGAGGGAAAATCCAGAACTCCACTGACTTAGTAAACCAATGCAAATAAAAAAGTAGATAATAAATGTGACTCTGACAAAAAAAAATTTCTGAAACGGTTTTTCGTTTATGAATTTTCAATCTTCTATTCCTGTGGTTGTCAGGTGTTTGTGGTCAACAAATGGTCTGGAGAGGTTCAGCTGTAAACCATACACATTCCTTCCCCTAGACAACCAGCTCTGTGTCCAAGATTTAAAAAGGAAGAAAAAAAGAATAAAGACTGGAACAGAAGGCTAGAATTAGAGGAGCAGGCTTATCCTTGTGGAAAACTCCTGTGATTGGATAGAAACTGCGGAAAAAATTCAAAATATGAGCCAATCGGCGATGTCCCCCCCTCCCATTCTACCCCCTGTCTCTCGAATGTCTTGTGGGCTGGCTCTTGAAAAAGAATGCCACCGTTACTGTACTGCTTTGTTGACCATATTAGGCATGATCATGTCTAGCCTCCCCCCAGCCTCTCCCGTCAAGTTCTCTCAAGTTTCAATTCACCGGTGTGTGTGTGAAACAAAAGGTGAAAGTCCTATAGATAAATTTATACCCCCCAAAAAGTGTATGTCTTATTTGCTGAATATTTTGAACCATGCATTTTGAACAATTTTCATCATACATTGATGTCTAATAATGTTTTTGGTAAGCACAATGATTTGGATAAGAATATCCCTTGTGCAGGGTGGCACATCAGATTTGAATAAAGTTTAATTTTGCTATAAATTCAACATACAGTATGAAAAGTTAACTACCAATCACCAGATGGTAATTACAGTCAGGTGAAAAACTAATTTTAGCTGTAGTCAGTAAAGAATTTATATTAATTAAAGTTCCTGTATATATAGTCTATATAGTCTAAAATTATGTAAAGATTATTCCTAAAGTTTGTGGATGATTCCAGTCATTTAACTTGAAAAAGTTTAACATTTCATGTACAGATAATTCCAGTCATTTAGCATACCATTATATTGTATGAAGTTCTTTGGTTGGTGCTGTATTATTTTAACACTGTAAAATGCAACTAGTCGTTCAGAGAAGTAAAAAATTATATGCAGTAAGAATACGTTTATACATTGTTTGTTTGATACAAAGTCTTGATTTAATATATGTTTTATAAAGCAAGAGAGAGACAAGACATCATATCAAACAAATATTAAAAGTTATTCTTGGGAAAATTAGTATCTACAAAATAGAATCCAGCTAATATAAGTCTGCACTGATTAGCAATATTAAATACAATCGGTACACAGTTAATATAAGTTCACAAATTAGCCCCAGCATTGACATAACATTTTTCAGTTACCTTAAGTTATACACCTACATACAACTTAGTTTAAATACCTGAAAAAAATAAATAGCAAGTCATCTAACACAGATCAAATCACAATGAAATACATTAGCACATGCAAACAATCTCTAGCAGAATTCTAATACTATCATTAAACGTGTGACCAATTTACCATAATCAATCCAGGATAATCCCCCATCCATCCGTCACAGTTTCCTGAAATATTTTGAACTACATCAAAAACAGCTTAACCCTCCTCTTCCCATCATAGGTATTTTGAGGAAAAATCTATGTCATTGGTTTGAAAAGAGCCTTTTGCTGAGTTGTCAGGAGAGATGGGGGAAAAGCAGCAGAATTTGTTAGAATCTGTGAGTCATTGGAATGACCAAGAAGTCTAGTCTTGTACTCACATTCCAAATAATAATTAAAAACAAAGTGTCACAAGAAGTAAGCTACAGTTAGGAAATGTGAATATATATTATCCTAGTGTTAAAAGTGTTTGGATGAGTTAGCCGGGCGTTATTGTCCCAATTAGTCAACTGACAGGACAATTGACTTTCAAAACTTTTTTGCAGGGCTTTTTCGTTTCCTTTTTCTTAACATAAATATTTACTTATAAAAGAAACATGTTTAATGAAATATTAGGGACTTGGAAAAGACTGTAAACTATATCACAATATTAATTTAAATAAATAGATGTCTCATTTTTTTGATATGGTACTTTTTACTTTTATTTAATAGAGAAATTGATTCACTTAATATAAACCTAATTATTCGTTAATAAATAACCTGTTGTCTGATATTTTTGTACATATAAAATGCCAACTTTCTTGTTTTTTTTATATTCATGCTTCATGTGTTACAAACAAAAAAACTAATGAGAATAGATGGTAAAAAGACTCCTGTTTGTCTTAAAACCACTGAAAATATATTTTCTAATGTGTGTAAATTTTATGATAGTCTCTATAATCTCACATTGTACTTGACTAATATCTTGCTCAGTATCAAATCCCCATAGCCTGTTTTAGTATAATTCATTCATCATTACGGTGACAGAAATGCATCAGAACTCACAAATGACTTTCATCACACCACCGCACTGACAATATTTCCTTAGAGAGGACCAATTAAAAACGAATAAATGTTTAACTAATGTAATTGCTTAAAGACTATAACTCAATTGTTTTTATCAACTTGATTTTTGTCGTGTAATAACCCTGTCTGATTTACTTTAAGACTCGCTCCCTGTTTAGAAACCTCAAATAATTTTTAAACCTTACTTAATTATGATACGAGTTCTGCAATATATTATGAAATAAAACATATTACAATTATGTTTTAGTAATATTAAGCCCTTGTGAGAATTTGTGATATTTGTAAAATGGGAAATAGATTGTGTACTGAAAATGTAGTTTGGTCATATGAACATAATATATTAACCATTAAAGATTCATATATTACTAATGAAATGTGAATCAGAAGTAAATCTTGTATATAGTAATGTGTCAAATATTGGTAATTATTTTTGCTTATTTTCAGGACTTTGCCACCAGAGCAAAACTGGCAGTGCAGAAAATGGTTCGGAGAGTTGGATTCTTAGGAATTCTTGTCTATGCCTCTGTAAGTGAAATGATGTGTTAACTGTATTCTGTTGAAACATTTTAATCACCCCTATAAATGTCTGAAAATACAATAATTTCAAGCCTTAAAATAGCTTTTCGGTTTATCGTGCTTATTGAAATTGGACTCTTGATTCTCAAACCAGAACTCGGAATACATTTATAATAATTGTAAATATGAGGCTACATATATTCAGGTGACTTTAGTCACTGTTGAACTAATCTGTGAGTAGTAAGTAAATAAGTAAGTGCTAAATCTCTATAACAGGGACACTGAAAACAAATATGTTGTGTTTGGTGCCTGCAGTCTTTTTTATGTTGTTTTGTTATTCTATAATACTTATCTGGTGTCACTTATGTTTAACATTTATTCTGTTTTTCTCAGATTCCAAATCCACTGTTTGACCTGGCAGGTATAATAAGTGGCCATTTCCTGGTTCCTTTTTGGACCTTTTCTGGTTTAACTCTAATTGGAAAAGCCATTGTCAAAATGCATATTCAGGTGAGTGTACTTTATACAAGAACAGGGCAGAAAAAGCTGTAGAAAATATGACAAGAACCTTTTTACATAGATGTCTTGCATACAGCTATTTGCTATGTAATCAGCTTAAAGTCTAATGTTTGAAATCAAATTTGGACAAAAAAGCCTTTTTTCTTGTTCATCTGATGGGTCAAGTTTTCACTTCATTTTGAATATGCACTCTACAAAACTGAGAGTAAGGAGGCCATTTTGTGCAGTGAAAGCAGGGGTCTGTCGTCCATTTTGTGAGAGCAGCTGCTGCAGTCAAGGATAGACACTTTTGGGAGAAGATATTTGAGTCCCTTAGTAAAATGAATAAGGAACTTGCATTGTATTAACTGTACTTAAAAAGTGAAGTTCTATTATAAAGAAGTCATTTGTTTTTTCCCCAATTGTACCTCTCAGGAATTTCGTTCATTTGGAAAATATTTTGTAAACTATGATTAAGTTCAGTATGACAAAAATCAGTGCAGTTACGTTCGCTATCAACATATCTTCAGTGCTATGACTCGCTATTACGTTGCTCTTTAAGATCACAACACTGGTGTTAGGGTTAGGAATAAGGTTCGGGTTAGGTTATGGTTAAGGTTATGCATCAGAGTACTGGTGTTAGGGTTAGGAATAAGGTTAGGGTTATGTTATGGTTAAGGTTATGCATCAGAGTACTGATGTTAGGGTTAGGGTTAGGTTATGGTTAAGGTTATGCATCCCAGTACTTGTGTTAGGGTTAGGAATAAGGTAAGGTTATGGTTAAGGTTAGGCATGACAGTACTGAGATTGGGATGAAGGTTAAGGGTAAGGTTACGATTAAGGTTAGGCATGATGTTACTGAGATTAGGATGAAGGTTAAGGGTAAGGTTACGATTAAGGTCAGGCATGATGTTACTAAGGTTAGGATGAAGATTAAGGGTAAGGTTACGATTAAGGTTAGGCATGATGTTACTAAGGTTAGGATGAAGATTAAGGGTAAGGTTACGATTAAGGTTAGTCATGATGTTACTGAGATTAGGATGGAGGTTAAGGGTAAGGTTACGATTAAGGTTAGGCATGATGTTACTGACGTTAGGATGAAGGTTAAGGGTAAGGTTACGATTAAGGTTAGGCATGATATTACTGAGGTTAGGATGAAGATTAAGGGTAAGGTTACGATTAAGGTTAGGCATGAAATTACTGAGATTAGGATGAAGGTTAAGGCTAAGGTTACGATTAAGGTTAGGCATGATGTTACTGAGATTAGGATGAAGGTTAAGGCTAAGGTTACGATTAAGGTTAGGCATGATGTTACTGAGGTTAGGATGAAGGTTAAGGGTAAGGTTACGATTAAGGTTAGGCATGATATTACTGAGGTTAGGATGAAGGTTAAGGGTAAGGTTACAACTAAGGTTAGGCATGATGTTACTGAGGTTAGGATGAAGGGTAAGGTTACGGTTTAGGTTAGAATTGATGGCACTGAGGTTAGAGTTAGGATACAAAAACAGAAAAACGCCTGTCTAAACAACTCAATTTCACAACAAAAAATGCTTTGCCTCTCGTTGGAATAGAACTTGCAACCATCGGTCTGAAAGTGGAAACGCCCGCTCACAATGCCAAAAAATAACACCCTATCAAATAGCCACTCTATTTAACTATGAATACGTCCATTACTGCCCCTGGCATCCGTTTTTTGTTGGTTGGTAAACAGCATTTGTCATATGTTGACGCTGAACGTAGTAGCAAGTCATTAAAGACCAATAGCACTGGGATATGTTTATATTGAACGTAATAGCACTGTTCATACTGAAGTAAAGGCATTTTCCAAAATAGTTACATGTAATTCCTGCAATGATGCGTTGTTTTTCCTGCATGCATGCCAAGATTACAGACTTAATTCACTATTAGCCACATTAGACGGGGTGTGTATGCTTAATGGATTAGACAATCTACCTCCTATGTATGGTTTATTATGCATGGTTGAATAATATATTTAAAGCAGGGTCTATGTGGTAAAAGGTGTCCGGAATAGGTTCTTCCTTGAATCCTCTATGCCAGTCTTTAAAATGACATGATTTGTGACAATACATTGCATAGCAGGCCTTTCACTGAGACCATATTGTTACACCCTAATACTGGGGTCTGAAACTTTAGGTTTATTGGTCACATCAGACCTGCAAGTCATATTATACTGCCTTGCAAAGTGATGTGTAATTTCTTTTGTATCCCAGCCACGGTTACAGTATCTAACACAGGGAATTGTTAATCATCCGCAACCTGCAGTAAGAGTGACTGTCAGGGGAGGGTGGATTTTTTCAGTTTAGAAAACGCTATCTGTTTTTCTTTGTGCAGCATACAATCAATCAACCTGCAAATCACAGTTATTAAAAAAAGATCAATAGATCATGCTGGGAAATATGTTATTATATATTATTCTATGTAGAACCTTCCTGGCCTTCCAAAAAATCATTCTTGCCTGCCAAATAATCCTTAAGTAACCCTTGCTTTTCTAACAGTTTTTAGGGGGTTTAAGGTTTAAGTAAAGCCCTTTGCATTACAAAGATCACCCTTTAAAAAAAATCAGATTAAACTGGTCTTTGGTAGAACCCTGTCCTTGGGTAAATAATCGTTTTGGAAGCCTGTTGTATAAATGGCACTTTCTTTTACTGTACCTGTGTAGTGTACTCGGAATGTACAACAGTGATGTTGTATTGTCCTGTAGAAAGGGAATGGAATGATGTAATGGTTTACAGCTGAAAGGAGAACAATGCACTAGGGGGATTTGCAGGTGTTTTCTATGTGGCCGTAGTACTGGGCCATCTCAGTGTGTTTTC
>JACXGI010001232.1:57092-82092 GCA_016801175.1 Esox masquinongy | reverse complement strand
TGTTATAAAAGATAGGAATGGAAAACAGTATCTGCAGATATCTGTTTTAATATTTACTACAGTGAATATTTATGTCTCTTACAGGCTCTGATGGTTGTCCTGTAAAGACAGTATACAGTACAATGCTCCTTGACAGTAACGTTGTTGTAAAATGTTTTTTCATCTTTAGTATTTATATTTAACTGTCTGAGATGTATGTTCTTTGCAGCTACAGGCCTGCAAGATGAGGCCTAATTAAAATGGGTAAGTGTGTCCAAACGTTTGACTGGGGCTGTATATATATATATATATGTCCAAATGGACACTATATATATATATATATAGGTATTATATACCTGACTAACCACACCTATATATATATAGGTATATAATATAGTGTCCATTTGGAGTAGTTATCCATCTTCTTAAGTTTTATTACATCTTGTTTGTCTCAGTAAAACAAACAAAAAATATATATATAATATAAATTTTAATACATTGAATGTATTACATTCTAATTGAAAGTGGGCATTTCAATTAGAACAGCTTTCCGTTTCCTTATATTTTTTATTATATGAGTAATGAATATCATTCATTTTTAAAATTGAATCAAAACCCTAACTACCAGGTCTCTGGAATAGAAAGAGGAGTAAAAGGATCATGTCATTCCTTGAATGAAGTGGCCGTTGGACTTGTGGTCATTTCAATCTCACATGACTTGAGGCAGTAGATTCATTTCCCTCTTTTTGTTAGTCAGGTTAGCAAATTCTAACTGTACAGATATGTATCGGTCAATGCCCTTGTAACCTTGCATGGGGAAACATGGTTGATAATTACAGTATTGAAAAGGAGATGTTCAAAGCAAATATTTAAACACATGATTTTGGACTATTCATAACTTCACATTTCCAATTTTAAAGTGCTGTTCACTAAAATCTTTTTTTACAATAAAAATTGCCTAATCTGTGTGGCTCAGACTTCTGCCCAGGAGATTTAAGGACGTGCCCGTTTAATTTGAGTGAATCTCAACATTTGCCAAACAATAGGCATCTATTGAGCGCTGAGGAGGAACCTCTGGCACTTTAAAAGAACCATTATGCAGTAAATTCCCCTCACGCAAGTCATAGCATGACCTTTTATGAAATCATTTCTTGCCAACCAAATTATATTCCAGCAGCTTTAGGTCATTTTGAAAATATATATTGTTCCTAACCAATATTCTAAATTATAAAAAATATAAATAAGTGTAAGTGGGTAAATTCAGTTAAAATGTCCAATGTAAAGCTGAATTATAAACAACAAACGACATTATCTACAAATGTACTTCTTGATAAAACCATGTAGCAACCCTAATAATAGATTTTAGGACTGATGCTGATGTCTCATCAGAATACATCAAGATTTCCTCTCATTGTTGTCGTGACCTTTGTTATCTAGTTTGGCTTCTGATTGAACTCTAGAGCAATCAAAAATGAATACCAAAAATTTTGATACGTTGGTAACAGTGCCAGCACACCACAACCATAAATAATGAAGCTTTTATCCCAGCCTCTCCTTGTATAGTGTTGCCAAACCATTCACAGAAGAATCACATGCTACGTCTTGTGTGATCTGATGTCCCACAGCTGCATGGCACACTAGACTCTTCACGACAGCCCTGAAGTCTGAATGGCTCGGGTGGTTTTTAGTCAGATAACCAACATATTTCTCTGTGAAATTCTCAGGTGGTTTCATCAGATAACTGTTCAAGTCCCCTGTTACCACTCTCTGTTATCTTTAAGCGCCCAGTCATTTAGTCTGTGGTTGGGATCCACATCCACTTTGGGACACACACAAGCACACACACAAATACACTAATACACACGCACACACACACACACACACACACACCATCATCATCGTCAGTTTCTTCCTGGAACTGGAGAGGATGGTTGATTTCCTCTGTTAACCATGTTTGATGAACATCAGTAATGACAGCGCAGTGATTAGATATTAATTTCAGCCGGGCATGAGCAATGTTTCACGTCTGTAGCAAGTCAGTGTGTTTAGGCTGGGCTAGTGTTGAGACTAGTGGGTTAAGTCACATTCAACACAACAGCCAGATTACATGACTTGTGGCAATGAAAGCGTTCTTGATTAAGACGATGATTGTATTGAGTTTTAGAAACTGATTCAGTGTCTACAGCATGTCTAGCCTAAGTCCATGTATCCCATAGGGTTTGTTGTTGTGGCTATCTCACCCACAGTTGTGGCTACCTCCTCTGAGAAAGCTTTTAGCAGGCCACAACACACACAAAACACAAACATTTGGTAAGCTTCGGTCCGTTTGCTGTTCTGTGTGTGTTTGTGTTTACATTCTTATGTGCTTGTTTTTATACTGTTCTGACTGTCTTTAAATACGGCTGGCATGTTAATTCCGTGAACCTAAAATTCCCTGGTTCACAATCAGTCAGTGGTGATTGAAGCCCATCAGATGACAACAGCCAGTCAGCCACTGTAGCAGGTCGTTAATTGTGATTCAGTCGGCCCTCATGCTGTGAACCAGTGGAGGGGGGTTATTGGTGAGTGGTCCATTGAGATGCGGGGCTGATGCTGCTGTGGGTAATGGCTGATGGAGAACGGGGGAACAGGCCTCCTCTCAATGAGAAAGCATCACTTTCCATGTGAGTCCGTCTCAGTGTGGAGCACGTTATCTGCACAATGCCCCTTCAGATGGCCCTTCCTGCTCCCAACCTCCCTGCCTCACAACCTCCCTGCCTCCCTGCCTCACAACCTCCCTGCCTCCCAACCTCCCTGCCTCTCCCTAACGGCCATCTGACTAGACATCACAACAGGCTCTAAATCTTTCAGGCCCATTGGGAGGGTCAAGGAAATGATCAACCAGGATGTTGAAATCGCAACATATGTCTTTCTCACTGTTTCCCAAATGTACTCTGTAATTTTTTACTCTATTTACGTGTTACTTTTTATTCGTTTTACTCTTTACTTATTAATACATTTACTTTGGCAATGTGAAAGGGAACACTTTATGTGCCAATAGTTTTTTCAATGTAATAGACCCTTCCCAGGCCATGCAATTTCTTTGCAAATGTTTCAATGTGATTGCTTACATTCCAGGTTGGGATGAGTATGTTGACTACTCACCTTTCATGAGACTATATTAACAAGTCCTAAATCCAATCAGATGGAAGTTAAATGAATATCTTATAGCAGATCCCTCTTGATGTTTATTCCAGAGTTAATAGATTCCATTACAGAATTTCAGCCTAAAAATAGTCATCCCTTTTTTGAGAAATTCTTCCTGTTTAATGCAATCTGCAGGAAGAGTGGGGGATGTTTGAGGGTTTGGGGAGGGGCTGCTGCTGTTTTTTTTTGGGTGGGCTGACTTTCCCCCTTACATTGATATCTGCTGGTAACTGGCTGCTGAGGAGGAAGTCTGGGAGGAACAGGTCACCTGAGAAAGCCTGCACAATGATGGCATTGACCAAGCTTATGGATGGCTGCGCCAGTGCTCTCTAGGGAGAAATCCCTTATTTCAGAAGACAGGAGAGGGGGATCAGAGTGGAGGAGAGAGAGGCGGAGGGAGGGAGGGGAGGTCTGCATTGGGGGGGACGTTAACAGTCATTAAGTTTAATGCCATTCTCAATGGGGGAGCCTCTTTCCTCGTCTCCTCTTGTTATGATTATGTTGCTTGACTTTACTCAAAACACATATGAGTTTTTAGAGCTTGTTCTGTCTGTCCAAAATCCAAGAGGCTTCCCTGAGGTCTGAAAATAATAAAAATAGTACTTATTAAATGAGAGTTATTAGGTGATATATTTATGTATTTATTTAACTTTCGTTTAACCAGTCAAGACCCTTGAGGTAAGAAAAGCCAGTTTGCGAGGGTGACCCAGCAAGAGTTCAGTAGGAAAGTGTGGTGTAGGTAAGATGTATGTGACCATTAGCCCATGGAGGGTCTGTGAAGGGGAACCAGTACACCGTGTTCAGTGCTGCTGTGTGTTTATGGACCAGGTGAGAAGGAGTGGGAAGGTCGGGTGCAGTAGGAGGTTCTGGGTCCAGTTTTGTGGTGTCATGTGACAGACCTTTTGAGTGTGCTGGATATCACACAGCAGCTCTTCACACGGCACGCTACATCCTACCTCATTCATCCCTGGTTCATTTATTTTGTCACCTTTTGGATACCCCGTTCAGATGTTAAAACATGTCTGAACTACGCATTTATGAATTTAATCATGAATAAAGTTTTTTACATTTGTATAGCCTTATTAATTACAATAGGTTAATATAAGTGCACAGCTCCTGACTTATCTTTCCGTCAAGTTTTGACTGGGACAGGATGGGACCATGTCCTGTTGTTCTGTGTTGTAGTGTTCTGTGGGATGCTGTATGAGAACCGCTCCCTTCTCCCCTGAGCTGAGTACAACTCATCAAATAGCCATCCAGTTCTGGTCTCCTGTGTCCTGAGTCACACGCCTGCTTTAAGCCTGTGCCTCTTAGCAGGCCAAACGTTTCTGGGACCTGTCTGACAGAACCCATCAGTCTCTGAGACCAATCATATGGTTTGGCCTTTTTTGCGACCGGGAGGTCTGTTTAGATCCAGGCTCCTTGTCGAGAAGAAACAAAGCTCAGTAGGAGTGGCGTAGAGTTTGGCCGGAGCCGGGAGTCTGGGCAGTTAGGTGAGGGCGCTGCTCCAAGGCCAATCATTCAACATGAACACAAACAAAGTAACTGCCAATTCAGAATGACAGCCACAGTAATGACTCAAATCATGTGTTTTATTAGGGGCTTGTGTCTAAATAGGGGGTATTAGTATTATTTATAAAAACTTACTCTTAAATTGTTTTGCATTTACTACCGGTTTTCCCACCAGGTCATTTCCCCATACTATGATCATGCTGAATAACAGTTAATTTGGTTTAACCTCTAACAGCCTTCATGTATTAGTGTTTGGAGGTATATATTATTTGATCTACTTCCTTATTAATCCTACATTCAATGATTAATATTTTTCTTGTTAGATAATGGTATTTTTTTTTATGTTATCCACGGCCTTCAGCTTGTGGTTTTGTATGTTTTGTTTTTAAAGGAACTTGATGTATTTTTATTTCATTTATTAAAAATGTTGAAATCTTGAAATGAGTGTCCAACTGAAAATAAAAACGCAATTAAAAGAAACAATATTGACGACAATAGAATGTCAGGGATATTTGAGTATCTAAATGTAGTTACTTTTAAAAAAAAGTTTTATTTGACAATGAATACATTTTAACCTAAAGAAATAACACTGGCTGTAAAACACTCACACTAAAAAATTCAATGATTAATATTTTTCTTGTTAGATAAGAAAAATAGGGCAAGGTCCTGCACAGCACTTTCACTGGCTGTCTGCACATAAGACAGACACATCCTGCCTAAAGAAGCCTACTACACACCACACACCTCTAGCCACAAACCTGATACTGTTACTGTGCACAAAGCACTTTCTCTGTCTTGTTCAATGTCTGACACTAAATATATAATAATTGCAGGAAAAATATGAATAGAAAGTTACTTGTTGATGTGTTCTTTTTCACTGCATGTTATGTGAGTGGAATATATTATATGGAACATATTATATTCTATTGCAGTCTGTGGTTGAACCTTCTGGCAGCCTGTGGTTTTCTTCAGATACTGTATGTAGGATCTTACGTGGTGACCTGGGGTTGTCATAACAGACGATAAACAAGGTGAATGTATTATAGTCGGATGGATGCAATAACATTTTTCACCAGATATACTTTGTGCATTGGCCAGTTATGTATTTGTAACCTATGTAATGACTTACAGTGGTCTCTAAATGGCGTGTTGATTTTTGCAACAATACCGCACAGAAGATATTCAACGTAGGTAAAGTGTTTCTAGCTTGTGCGGCCATCGATTGATCCAGCCTACTGGCTGGTCTCTTCCGGCAG
Source organism: Esox masquinongy (assembly GCA_016801175.1). Classification (NCBI taxonomy): domain Eukaryota; kingdom Metazoa; phylum Chordata; class Actinopteri; order Esociformes; family Esocidae; genus Esox; species Esox masquinongy. Next base: position 76,159 of record JACXGI010001232.1, on the reverse strand, counting down.
GCTGCCCACCTCCCTCTCCTCTCTCTTGGGTCCCAGCTACCTACAGTGGACAGATTGGTCTGGCGAGCTTCGGCTGTCTCCATCCCTCTGTGAGTCAGTTAACCCAGCGCCCACCACCCACACCCTGCCCCAGTAAAGGCCAGCTGAACAGTCAGTGACACAGACCGCTCACCTCATCACACCTCTCAGCTAGTCATGGGCCCAGAGCCAGGAGGTTGTTAAGGGGCTGTTGGAACACATGTATGGGAGGTGACAGGAATAACCGAGTGCTGGATGTAATTGGTGCTCCTTGTTTCCTGGCAGTGGGCACCCCAAGGGCCAGGCAAGTGTGTTTAGCTGATAAGTCATTTCCAAAAAAGAAATGATCTCATCCCTTCTTTGTTTAGTGTTCCCTCCTTTTTATGAATGTTTTTGAGTGTGCATCTGTGTGTGTGTGTGTGTGTGTGTGTGTGTGTGTGTGCGCGTGTGTGTGTGCGCATCTGTCTACCACAGATGGCTGAGAGGAGAGCAGGCAGAATAGTGATAAACACCCTGGCTTGGTAGTACTAGGGGATCTCCGTCCAGGAGCAGGCTCCATGCCTTAGTGATGAAGTCACTGGGAAAGAGCCTGATTCATCTGAACCAGATCAGGCTGACACAGTCAGACATGGACTCAGACACACATGCACACACACTCCCTCCTGCTCACTGGTTTTCACCGTGAATCAACTTTCCCTGCACTCTCCACAGGTTATTATCAGGGATCATTTCCAGCCTGAACGGGCCACTGTTACATGCAGGTAGCACCGGTTTGACCGGATAATAGCTACAGCATTTGTTCGATCCTCAACAAAGTGTACATTGAAATATCTGAATTAGCTCTTCAGTAAAATGAGCACCTGCGTTAAACGTGGTTTCATCACAGAGGTCCAGATGTGTGACAAAGCCATTAACACCAAGCCTGAATTTCCGGTTGGATCTGGTTGGACGAGCAAAAGTGTTATTTTTAATGTGAACTTGTGACCTGACAGTGTGATGTTGAACACTTAAACACAAACTGTTGCCTTAGCTGTTTGTTGTGATGTTGCAACCAGTTGGACCTGGCCAAGAGTTCGCTAGCTAAGCTCCAGTGTCATGTGACCTTGTTCTTTGTTTCTGTCCTGTCCTGCCTTTGGGTGTTAGGGTGGGGGGGGGGGCGAATGGGTGTGTATGATTGCGCCACTGGTGTGTCGTTTGTATTTTGTTTGTGGTTGTGTGTCTGTGTGTCTGTATATGTTAGTGTTTGTGTTCTTTGAGAGTGTGAAAAGTGTGTGTGTGTGTGTGTGTGTGTGTCAGGCAGCTTCAGAAGGGACTAGGGGTCATAGGTTACCTCTGACTCATGTTCTGTGGAATTTGGTCTCAAGGAAATGAACGCACTAGAAAAAGGGAATATTTTTTTCTAACGGCAGCAGGAAATGATAGCTCATTAAAAATCAGACCATTGATGGCGGTCGCAAATTAACTCTTTCATGTTTTGTCCACTATGTAGGAGGAAGACACGGTGGTGGTTGTTTTTCCCCCTCAAAAATCTCCCCCCACCACTAACTTTTCCCTTAAAAACATGTTTAACACCTGAATGTTCCCCCTGGTTATTCAGCAGTGAGCTGAGTCTGCCCTTTTGTTAGCGGGGAGTGGGAAGACTGTAGGCCTTCCCTGTCACGCTGGGAGCTCCAATCGCATTCTGATTCTGGAATGCTCGTTCCATACAGATAGGCTGCTGAAAGACTAAACTAAACTAGAAATGTGCTAGTCTTTTCCATTCTGTTTTTCACCTGTCATTGTAGATGTCCCAGGTTCCTCCAGTAAATGTTGCTGGCAGGGCTTCGGGCACAGTCTCCTGGATCACAGTACACTGTTGATTCGACCATTTGATCACTGATCTGGAGTCATGATGTTGTCTGTTGGTGTTGTGTTTTTTTTTTACAGACATAAACGATCAATCACTGTGTGGGAGTTGAGTTAGTAAGCAACCTGGGTATGTGATGGGTATTGCTTGTGTTTGTGTCAGTCAGTGTATGTTTCAGTGTGTGTGTTAGTGTGTGTCATGAATGTGTTGGAATTTTCTTTATCAGTTTTTCTCTTCCTTCTTGCACTGACTTTCCTGATAGCCACTTCACTGAGTAAGGCGTACTTACTACTACTGAAGTGTCTGGTTGATCTGTCTAGCTTCTTAAAATGAATATTAAATGTAAGTTACTTTGAGTCTGCTGAATTACTATGTAAGTGTAAATGTGTTCGAATATGTGTCTGTGTGTCTTAATATGTCTGAAATTTCTGTATGTAACCTGGTGTATGTATCTCAGTGTGTGTGTGGGAGTCAGTGAGTGTATCTAAGTGTGTGTGTGTGTGTGTATGCGTATATATGTGTCAGTGTATGTATCGCAACGTGTGATTGTGTGTCGGTGTATGTATCTCAATGTGTGTGTGTGTGTGTGTGTGTGTGTGTGTGTGTGTGTGTGTGTGTGCGTGCGTGCGTGCACATTAGTAGTGTTTGCACATGTGTATTACTGCAGTAGACTAGATGTTCTCATAAGTATAATAACCCATGCTAAATGACTGGTGAGGACGTTGTGCCAGTCCTCACTGTAGGGTAAAGGTTGGGGCTTGGGTTAGATTTTCAGTGGACATTTTGCAAAAAAGGTATTCACAAATATAGTAAAGCAATTGTGTGTGTGTGTGTGTGTGTGTGTGCCAGTGTGTTTATGTGTGTGTCTTTATGTGTGTGTGTTTGGTGGTGTATCTGAGTGTGTTATTGTGTGTATCAATGTGTGTGTCGGTGTGTGTGATGGTACATCAGTCCTCAGTACCCACCAGAGACATTCAGTGAACTCATATGGCGACAAGGAATCAGATACCTCATCTCCTTCGTTAAATCACTCAGTTTAAATCATATTCTTTGAGTCATTACGAAGATCTAAATGTGGCACACAGAAAGAGGTATTATATTTTACATCAGTAAAATAAAATTGAAGTTATTTAACTCAGGTCCCCTCTGTATACTACCTGGGATTATCAAATATTTGCCGTTCCCACATTTTGTCCCTAAATTTGGTTTAGTGTGGGCTTTGTTCTTCATACCACCTCAACAACCGTGGATCCTTTATCTCACTGTTGTATACTGATTAAATCTAGACTTACATTTTCACATCAAAACAACATTGATTGAATTATTTTGCTATGAAGGCATTTGTAACTTTTAGTAATGCATTTAAAGATTATTGTAGTGTATTTATGTGTAGCTTCAGCTGGATTCTTTGTCTTACACTTCTTACACTAATTTATCCTCTGTTATTGTCAGTCTCTAAATTAAGATCTGTCTAGTCTATATTTCGTATACAATATAGATTTTAGTTTTTTACTGCAAATGTTAACAATTCAGTCTTCTGTCAGACATTACATAGTTTTCTTTACTATTGGATTGCCTAACATTACGGAAGATTGAAATCCCTTGTTATAGTTTACAGAAAAATTATTAACTAAATGAAATGCAAGAAATGTAAAGTTCCATTAAATGTAGCATTTTTTTTTAAATAATTATAAGTTATTAGAGTATTTTTTTACCAATATTCAAAAGCAAAACATATTCAGTGCATGGAGAATATGCCCTACAGTGGTGTGGAAAAGTATTGTTGTGTGTGTGTGTGTGTGTGTGTGGGTGGGTGGGGGCCCATGAGATACCTGATGTATTACTTTGTGTTTTTGTTGTTGGTTTGAAAGTTTTATAAAGGTAGATGATATATATCAAGATGTTGATGACAATCATAAAGGTTGTGGTTTGTTTTAATTGTTACATTACACTTCGTTCATCGATTATGTAATAGTTGCATTTGTTGTACATAAGGCCTGGCCAAATCAATTCAGTTCTCCCATCATTCACATTTCTGCTATGTTTTTGTTCAGTTGCTTAAAATGTCTGAATTAGGGAGAAATGTTTATCTAGAATCCATAAATGTCAATGGTTAGTTCTTTTTTATTACTGGAGCTAGATACATCCATATTCCTCTTCAAAACGGAAATCCTTTTCTGGTATTTGATTCTTCTAATTCTAATTCTGAAAGTTTTGCTTTGATTTTCTAGATATTTCTTGTTTGCTTTTAATTATTTTTTTTGTTTTTAATATTAAATAGGTGTAATTTCTCCAAATACCATCACTACACATACTCTCCCTAGCTTTCAGGTAAATAGATTTATGTTGTACTATCGTAAACCGTGAGATTTTAACAACCACAGTGGTTATGACAGACATTTTGTCCAGTAGTTGTTGAGCAAATAGCAGCAATTTATTGTTTACTGAATGGCACATTTTTTATATGCCTTTTAATAAAATATGGCTACTGCCAACTTCTCCCTATGATTAAAGAGCCTGCAAACTCAAGGTGTGGTAACAAAAGGAATTGAGAGAAAACATTTATTTTAAAACTTCACTGTGAGTAAACGTACTGCAAGAACAACCAATCCCAGTGAGTTTTTAAATCACAGGTATTTTAATGTGTGCCTTCAGAAATCATACCTTCTCTAGATTCCACATCTTCAACACTCCTTCAACATAACATTTAAAATTCCTCTTAAACAGAAATTCCTCTCAAATATTAAAATGACTGCCTGAGCCTAAAATATACAGCACAAAATAGGATTTAAAGATACTTACAGGTAAATAAAGCAACACAAGATTAGAAGAATATCCACAGCCAAACGGTTCACAAAGCTCTTTTCGGGTAGAAAGTTTAAGGGAGTTCCAAAAGCTCAAAACACACAGTTTTATGTTAACAGAAACACAGATACAGTCCTGTGGTATTAAAAGCATTTTTGTGACTGTTAGGTTTGACTTTCTGTGTACTTGTTGAGTTTTGGCACTCGGCTCATGACTCACTATTGCTCATCATACAGGGCATGAATTGAGCCCGCCATTTCTCAAACCCTGACTTTCTCTCTTTGTTCTTGTCAGTACATTTTTTAGTCAGTAAAAATGGAATCTGTCATCTGTTGTTGAATTTATTTAACGTTTTATGTATTACCAGGATTGTTGTACTAATTCTAATTTTGGAAGCAGTTTGGTTTATGTTTTTGGGATTATAGAATGTGTAAGATGAATAGGGGATGGAATACAATTTTAATCCATCTTCCTTAGTTGAGCTTTAAATCCATCTGTAGAGCCTCTTTAGTTTTTTCTCAGTGATGTCAGCTTGACCCATCTCTAGACTTCTCTTTGTGACTTTTTTCCCGGCTCATTCATGATGAGGATATCCGTAACTCTGTGTATGGTTAATGATTAGAAGAAACGTAACTGCTGTGAACTCATGCAAATGTTTGCCATGACCGTGTGACAACAGGCTGAGACAACTTGCTTTCACACAATTTGAAAGAGAAAGTTATTGGTCCTATAAAGTAAACTATAAAAGACTGTGCCCTGAACATAGGATTTATCTTCCAACATACCCCCCCTCCACCATTACACATGTATAGGACAGGAGTTCTTTTACGGGATCCTTTTAACTGCTGGTAATGGGATATCATACAAAGTGTTGTGTAAGTGAAGCTGTTTAGTATGTATTTGTATAGTGATTAATCACTAACTCCTAACTAGGGATGGGCAATTCTCTCTTCCAGAGCTTTCTTGCTGTCTTATTCTCTTTGTATATTTCTTGCTCCCTCTCTGCCTGTTTGTCTCTCTTCCTTTCTTCTTTGTGTGTGTGTGTGTGTGTGTGTGTGTGTGTGTGTGTGTGTGTGTGTGTGTGTGTGTGCGTGCGTGCGTGCGATTCGGGGGTGCTTGTAGTTGGTGGTTGAATCTTGTAAAGGGTTTTCCTAATATGGGCCGTCTTATCGCTGCCTCCTCCTTCTATTGCTGAGAGAGGGCGGGGCATTCCTCCTCTCTCAGCCAGTGATGACACAGGCACGACTCACTTCCTCATTAATTGGCTGAAACCAGTTCTTACAGGAACCGCTGGTGATAAATGTGAGAGTTCTGAGAAGTCATTCATTTCTCCTCGCTCGCTGCAGCAGAGAGGAGCACTAAAGGGGAGTTGAACGAGTTTGCGGATGTGTGTGTGTGTGCGTGCCAGAGTGTGTGTATTTGGGTGCCAGAGCTGAGCCGGAGTGTGTGTCCACAGACTTCGAGGACAAGCCAACTTTTTTCTCTTTTTCTTTTCTTTCTTTTTTCCTTCATAAAAAGCTGAAATGCTTAGGATATGTAGCTCTCAGTACATCTTGTACTTTTTCAACGGTTTCTTTTTTTGTTGTCTGTTTTGAATTCCTTTCTGTGCGGATGAGCAGTTTGAGAGGGCAGTCTCTCTCTCTTCCTCTCTGTGTGGAGGAAGGGAGCGGGCAGGGAGGGAGGACAGCATGTCTTCCTTTGTTGCTGCCCTTGGCTTGGTGGTGAGTAACAATGATATGACGTGTTCTCTGTTCCCCTCCTCCCTCTCTTCTTTCCCTCTCTCTCTTTCCCCTCTATCCATTTGGCTGTGTGGCAGTGCTTTTCCAGTGCTGGGTGCCTCTCTACAGAAGCCCTTCAGGGAGTACTTGGAGTCCCAGAGGGCCAAGATGCACCAGCGTGCGGGAGCCGGGACCCCAGCCGTAAGTACCTCATCCTCTGACTTGTCTGTCCCTGTGTCTACTAACTAATCATGGAGTGGCCCTCGCTCTGAACAATGTTTCCCTCATTTTCTCTCTGTCAGACTTTCTCAACTTTTCTATCTTCATCTGCTCTCAATCTATATTTCTGTTTTTCTTTGTCTTGGTCTCATTCAGTCATTTTCCTTTCAATAACATTTTCTTTTCTCTTTCACAATTTTTCTATCACTCCTTTAAATTAAAAAAAAAATGTTCCCTCTCTCCCGCCTCTTGGTTTTAAGGTAGTGGTATTAATATTTACAATTGAGAGGATACCGTAGTCCAGCAGCAGTAATGTAATAGCCCTGTACCTCTCAGGGCCTCGGGGGGCGATTAGAGTGACAGGGAGAGGGTTCGTTGGGTGCACGGCATGCTGGGCTGACTGGGGGGGGGGGGCTAGGAGGGGTCTGAGGGAGAGGGGGCCAGTGTCTGGCTGTTGCACTGTTAGCAGCATTGCCCTGTTAGCACTTAACAGTGTTAGCAGTAGGTGTGCTGAGTCATGCTTAGTCTGAGTGGATAGGAGTGTGTATAAGTGGTCAGTCACTCCCCCATGTCTCAGAGAACCCCGCCTGAACCCATTTCTAGTGCTTACTGGGGGCCTCCCTGCCCTGCCACTGACAATCCATCAAGAAAAGCTGTCTAGAACAAAAAAAACATTTGTAGCTTTCCTTTTCTCTCCCCCCTTACCTCTCTCTCTACCTCTCTCTCTTCTGTCTCCCGCTCCTATCCCACCCTCTTTTTGTCTTTTTTTCTCCCACTCCCTCTCTTGAAGTGATTAATTGAAAACTTTTTTCCTTCTCTCTCTCATCCGATGCGCGAGCTAGTAAGAAGGGGGGGGGGACTGAGTTGCACAACGAGAGATTAAGGCTGTTTCTAGAACAATGTTCCTTTTTTCTTGTAACTTGAACCTCCTGCAGTTACAGGAGAAAAGCGAGGCAGTTTAACTTTAGGAAGAGGGAGGCTGTTACTAAGGGTCACTGGGGGCGAGGAAAGAGGTTGGCGGGTTCGCTTTTTACTACCCCTGATATCTGTCTCTGTAGAGCACATGGATGGATGTTGAAGCAGATGCCATTAGGAATCCATAGTGACCTGGGTCTTGCCCTTGTGTTTCTGTTCCGTTCCTCACAGGATGAAAACTGTCTGTCGTGGGTCTTTGAGAAGGTGATCATGGTCATGGTTTGTTTCTTTGTCTGCTCCATCATCAACTCCATGGCCCAGAGCTATGCCAAGCACCAGCAGCAACAGAAGTACTCCGAATGCAAAACCAAGTGATGACGACTCAAACTGAGGAGAGCAGCTAGACTAGCACGCGTACTGGGCTCACAGTCGATAAGCCCTCAGTACAAAGTTGCTGCTTCCGCCTCCTTTTTCCTCTCTTTCTCCAATAAGACAAAAACCTTCAGTCCCAAATATGGGCGTTCATGTTATACATTGGTGGATATAACTGTTCTCTTGGTTTCTTTAGTGGTAATGACGGTCATCCGTTTCCCTTGAACTTGGAATTAATCTGTTGGCTTAACAAGGCTTTTTGATAACGATGACGGCCCATGTTTTTCTGCTTCCTCGAGTGATGGTTCACTATAAGGTAGGTGCTTGGCCGCGTGGTATGGTGTATGGAGGACATCCATTATTCTGTGCCTCTCTACAGTGGCTGTGTGGGTGGGTCACAGCTGCTCCACTGACTTCTCCTCTGCATGGCTTTAAGCTCTACTTTCTGGTCTAGCTACTACTAGAATGGTCTAATTATAAAGCCACTTTTATTTACATGATTATGTCGGGTTTGGATCAGTTTGTATGACGTGAATTATCCGGTGAGTGTACTGTAATGCTGACATTAAGGTCTCGTATTATTTAAGCTGTGCAGGGCCTCCTTTTTTCCCGTAATTAATTTATTTATGTTTTTCTTTGCGATTGTCGTGACACTCTGGGTATTTAAAATTAGAGACAAGGAATGTACTCGACTGAATATGTGATTATATATGATTTCCACAACTCCGCTGTAGATCTGAATAAATCAAAACAAGGGAGTTATATTATTTGATATTTATGTAAATACAAACTGGTGTTTATGATGCTGTTAAAATTCCACAGAGACAGCACCTTTAATCAGACTTTATAAATCATCCATGAATAATTTTGCTGGTCTCTTTGTCTGGAGTTATTGTTCTTCAAATAAGAGAGAGCCCACAAGTCAAACCTGGGGCTACTCAACCAACCAGATGCAGTGATGGGTTGAATCGGATCAGGGTGTGTGAATGAGAATCCTTTCATCCGGATCTTAAGTTGTTTGATGGTATATTTTTAGTTTCTAAGGTCTATAGGGATTTATAAGATCTTTGGTGCCTGATTTGATGCTCGCGGTTAGAATTGTCCTTTGTCTTCACTGCCTGACTGGAGGGTTTTAGTCAGTGCGTGTGTTAATGCTGCAGTCTCCCCTGCAACGCTCTGTAAGCCCATGTTCACCATTACTCTGGCAGGAAGGGCAGCAGTTAAAACGATGTTATGCCATCAATATGTTTTTTTTTTCTGTGTTATGCTGCTTGGATAACGTCAGCTGGCTCGTGATCCAAGATTCCTCTTTTTCATGATTGCTCGTGAAATTATTCTTTTTTTTTTGTACCATTGCCCTGGTATGTTGGTCCGCGAAGTAGGCAAGGCAGGCAGGCGGGGGAGGGCGAAGGGAGAAAGACAGAGAGCGCAGTGAAAAGCGTCTGTGGCGTTACCTCCAGTGAACCCTCTAATGAACTCGCTGCACTGCTCTAGTGACGGAGCCAGGAGACGAATCAGTCGAGTAGATTCAAAACAGAAGGGTACTGTTGAAAGCGTATAGCCTCACCGTCTCCCCACTCTGCTGCAGCTCTGCTAATCGCACCACTCATATAGGCGCTCATTCAAGGTAAGTAACGAAGGGTTATCTCCTCTTTTATGTTACGTGCGCGTGTGTGTTTCAGGCATGTCCGTCAATCTCGGCCTGTCAGATAGCTTATCAGACTGGTGTTGGCTGTTACATTGCAAGGCGACAACAGTCTGTAGGCTGTCTGACGTTTCGGGCTTTTTCATCTGACCAGCATCATGTTTTGTTCTTGTTTGTCTGGTGTTGTCAGTGTTGAGGCATAGGTTTCCATTCTGAGCTGTGGTCTGATATACTGCAGTAGCCTACATATCTTAGCCCATGTGTTTGTAAAATATCTCGGACGTAAGTTTTATTGATATAGTTTTTGTTTTAAAGTAGTTACGGTATATATGCAGACCTATGTCAGTTTGGAAATGAAAATGTATTGTTGTTAATGTCGCGTGTCCATCTCTGCTTCAGATTTTCTCACAGGTATCATTGCCTTCCTTAGAAAGAGCCTGTGTGTGTGTCTGGGGTATGGTTCATTCGCCTTGAGTTTCCAGAGAATTAAGTAAGCACACACCTTATTGCAACACATTGAATTGTGACAGACAGCCAGTGTTTGCTACGGTACTCGCTGTCCTCGCCGCAGATACTTCCCCTTCCCTTTTACACTTCCTTTTTTCTCGCACACTTTCCTTTCCAGTTTCAAGTATTGTTCAATAACGGATTTTGAATGTTAGTACTGCTTTCTGTTGTTTTTGCCTCAGGGTTTGTATTTACAACTGTACAAAATTGAAATTGAAATTATGGTCATACATTTGCTGAGCTACGATGACTTACCTTTTGAGAGATTACTTTTGTTTTTCTGGAATATTTTTTTTTTCTTGGTTATAAAAGCTAAATCCATGGATAACATTGGAATGATCCTGCTGGCTTGGGGAGTATGTTTTCCTAGGCGGTTTTGGAACATCCTGTTCCATAATGGAGCCCCATTTTGTGTGTGTGTCTGTGTGTGTGTGTGTTTTCATTTCTATGTGTACATTTCTGTGTAATGGTGGGTGTCTACAATGCATGTATGTCCTGTTTTCTCTTTCAATAAAGTGGACTGAAATAAAGTTTCTGTGTTCATTCTTTTTTAATCACGTGATATGCTGTGACGGAGTCCACACTGACCAATAGACCCTAGACCTCTACAGAAACCCAGCCTTGAGAAGGGCAAGGACAGGACAGAGTATGTTGAATGGTTCTCACATTTCATCTGATGTTCCACATTTAATGGCTATAATGTTACCTGCAGACTATTTCTTTCTGATTGCCAGTACAGGCCTCTATTTAATCAAATTTGCATTCAAAAATATACATACTTTTCTCCATAGTCAAATTACTTCTTAGATACTATATGAAAACATACACTCCTATCAGGTTGACCCCACCTAAGAGGCATGCTCTAACCTCTCAGAAATTGAAGTGTGTGAGCACGGGATAATTAATGTAAATAAATACATTTTGTGAACATTGCTATGGCAAGTTTCAATGAATCCCAGCCATGTGAGTTTACTGTAACCCGTGTGATTAATTATGGTAATGAAAAAACAATTGGGTTACAGTCATGAATGATTTATGTACGGATGATGGACTAGTCTAAAAATAATGTAAGCTGGAGTAGATGGTTCATCAGCCCTGCATATGGGATCAGGCTCAGCCAAATGACTCCTTGAGTTTGTCAAGGTATGAGAAATTGGTTCAAAGACCAATCAATCATTTTCAATGATTCTTTCTATTTGACTACTTCTGTTTGTCAACAGAGAAGAAAAAGGAAGGGAATTCCTTCTGTTTTCCTAAACAATCACAGCTTAGTTGTGTGTCGTGTGCACAGATCTGGTTTCATTTGCCAGTAGGGACACAGGCCATATGTGATAAGGACCATGCCCGGACCTGGTAGTTTAAGGCTTATGATGATGCTGAAAACCAACCAATATACACATATTGTAGCTAGCCTGTCCCAACAGGCTTGGTTACTGGTATTGGAATGAGCAGACCTCACCCCCAGTACCAGCTCATCTATCTAGCACGGCGTGTTGAGCACCTGTGACCATGCTGGAGGTTTGTGCTTAAATGATTGCCTCAGTCACACACAAAAACAGCTCTCCCCTCCCTGTTCCCTGTTGACACTTACCACAAAGGAATATCACAAATGTCATTTTCATTCTTCCTACTCGATCAGGCCCACTTGACGGTCTACTGAACCCCACACCCAAATACTGTTGGAGTTGAATTTGTTCTATTGCACTGGTCATTTTATATACATTTGATACGTTGCTTTACCTATTGTGTATGATGTCTATATATTATATTCTCGACCCTAGTGTGATACGTACAATTTTGTTTTACACTGGGGGTTTGCTGAATTTGCATATTGTAGTATTTGTTAGTCATTCAGAAGGTAGAAACCGAAGCATTTCTGTGCACCTGCTGGTACATCTGTTAATATGTGTCTGTGGCCCTAACCTTTTGATTTAATTTTGATCTGGTCTGGATTTACTACTACACAGTGCCATATCACATCTGAGGACACCTCAGAGAGTAGAGAATGGAACTTAATCAGTTACTAACAGTAGGGCCTCATTCAGTATTTGTCACCAACCTTTGTTAGTCACTTCCTAAAACACAGAAGAGGAAGACAGTTTTTTTTTTTGTATAAATGTCATTACTAAACAATTATTAAACGGAACAGTTGCCTTTTGCGGTGGGGTGAAGCACAAGGACAAAAGAGCACCGCATGACCGCTGTAGACCATGAGACGGTGCTGAACGTCACTGGTGAAGGGGAAGATAGATCTAAGATAGATCTAAGGAAGATAGATCTAAGGGAGCCTCTTATTTCAGTTTTACATGTCAGAGGAATACAGATTGGGGGAATTTGTCGCCACGGGTTTGTTCTAGCACTTGTTTGAAGCAATTCAATCTAGGGTCAACAATCAAAATTTTGCCAACACTTGAATGGCAAGCCCATATTCCGGACAAGTGTGGCTTATTTGCCAAGTTATCAACTATTAAATTAATTGTGCAAGAGATGAAAATCCATTCTGCTAACTGCATGCATTGACGTTTAGTCTTTATTTTTCTACTGATGATATACTGCATGTTGCATCATCTGTTCCAAACTGGTTCCAGGGAAACACACACCACTTCCATTGTGACCATTGTGCCGTTACAGAGTCTTCCCTCTCTAAAATCAACATGCACACCGGCTCACACACAATCACCCCTTCTGAATGGACCAAACTACAGACACTGCTATGGTATGAATGGTTTCCTTTATGGTGGTGTTATAGCCCACATAGATTAAATTCATTAACTGCTTAAAACTGTATATTGTCATGTTCTTTTAACTCTGCCCATCTGAGTGCATAGTCATAGACACTCATATTGAACAATGCTGTTTCAGAACAACTGTAGCTGCAATACAGAAACTGATTGAAAGCCAGTAAACTCTCTTACTAAGTGTTGTTGCAGGTCAGAGAAAACAATGAATTCACATATTTCCCGCTTAGATGATAAGTTTAGCTAAAAGGTTACAGTTGTGCTTAGGGTTAGTATTTGGGGTTAGGTTTTAAGTTTACGTTAGCACTAGGAGTTAGAAAATATGATTTTCAATTTGAATTACTTTTTGTGTCCTCTCAATGATAGAGATTCCTGAAGTCTGTGTAGGAACAAGTTTTACTAACTGGTTAAACCAGTAAAATGTAATTAATTGGGACATTTTTCCTGTCCCCATTTTGAAAAATACATCTTAAACGTTAGATTTAGGTTAAAATTTACGATTGGGGTTAGAGTCAAGGTTAGGTTTTTGGGGTTACTGTCAGGTTAGGCTAAGAGTTAGGGTGAATAGTAGACATTGGATTAGGGCTATCAATTTGATGTCCGCATTTTGCTGAGTAAAATGTGTGTGTCTGTGTACGTGTGCATGAATTGTGAGCATGCAGCAGAAAGCAGACACACCCGTGTAATCACATGGCTGGCATAACCTGTCCTGCTCTGTCTTGCTGTTTATATCTACTCTTGCTTACATCACATTCCATTCACAAATTGCATAACAAACTGTAATCATTACATTATTGGTGGTTATTGTTGTGTCACTGACTACATAAAGCAGGAAACAATATACTGACCACTGCTAGATTATATAATGACATAATTCTATAAAATAAGCCTGACTAGTTTGAAGTTTTATGGTCATAATTCTTTCCTCCTCTCCTTATAACCTCAAAACCCATCACAGGAGAAAGACGTTGGTCCCACCTCAAGTAGTTTTTGAGAAGAAAACGGTGAGGGAGGAAGCCAGAAATATAAAATTGATAATCTTTTCACGCAAGAAAGGTTTTGCTTGTACATTTGTATTTAAACATTTTGTATTATATTCACTGCAGCAGAACATCTCGTTGTTGCACAGAAAAACGTCTTATTTGGTAAGTGCCAAACATAAAGCTGACTAATAAATAAGAATTGCAGCTTTTTGAGTAATAGAGATGAAAATGTCATACAATCTTGCCCTCTACTGCTCAGATACTGAGGTAATATCAGCATAACAATGTGAATGACTTAAATTTAGGGTAGTTAGTTCAAAACACAGCACTAACATGGAATTTGCAATAAAACATTTTTTTTATTTAGAAAAAACTGGATTCCATGAAGTCTTACAAAAATGTATCACCAGTCTCAATCAACAGTCTCAATCAACAGAACCAAAAAAAATGTTGCAGAAATTGATTGTTTACTTTCAGCACCTATGTCATTTTGCCTCTAACTCTTAAAATGAAATTGTTTTGGCTAACTGAGCAGCATTGGTTAGCGCTACATCCTTGTAGGAAATAAAATCTGCCAAATGGGAAAACTAATATGAAATGTGTTAAAGTGCTTTTGAAGTCACAACAGTTCTTCAAGCAATATGATTTTTACTAGCTTAATAAGTTTGCTAACATTGCTAATGGTCAGACTAGCTACACAATCTATTGTATACTTATTTGATTGTAGTTGTCTGAACCTTTTTCTTTATCTTTTGGTTAACAAGGTAAAAGTTGAAATGTTGAAACATCATCACTCGGGTAACAAATCAAATCTAGAACTAGTAAAAGAACCAGGTCAAATCATGATATCATGTCAATGATCTTAAGGTTGGATCTGTATGGTGTTTCCAGCTTGGAAATATATATTTTTTAATAACAGCTTTACTTTTCAATGGGATTGAGATTTAAATTTGCAGTGCGACTGTTGAACATTTAACTTTTTGTTCTTGAATTTTCTCCCAAGCTTTTTTTTTAAACCAAAAGCAGGTTCTCTTGCAGTATTTCCCTGTATTTGGCTCCATCCATTCTTTCTTCAATTGTGTGGCCACTACCATACTTCACTGTAGGGATGGTATATTTTACGCATAGAAAGTGTTAGATTTGCACCACACAGTGCTTTGAGTTTTGGCCAAAAAGTTCTATATTGATCTCATCTGACCACAAAACCTTTTCCCACTTAGCAGCCCGGGTCACTCTCATACTTTCTAATTATACATTTTGAGTAAAGGCTTCTTTCTTGCCACTCTCCCATGCAGGTCAGTGTTTTGCACAGGTCAGTGTTATGCACAGGTCAGTGTTATGCACAGGTCAGTGTTGTGCACAGGTCAGTGTTGTGCACAGGTCAGTGTTATGCACAGGTCAATGTTATGCACTGGTCAGTGTTATGCACAGGTCAGTGTTATGCACAGGTCAGTGTTTTGCACAGGTCAGTGTTATGCACTGGTCAGTGTTATGCACAGGACAGTGTTATAGGCAGGTCAATGTTTTGCACAGGTCAGTGTTATGCACTGGTCAGTGTTATGTATAGATCAGTGTTATGCACTGGTCAATGTTATGCACAGGCCAGTGTTATGCACAGGTCAGTGTTATTGACAGGTCAATGTTTTGCACAGGTCAGTGTTATGCACTGGTCAGTGTTATGTGTAGATCAGTGTTATGCACTGGTCAATGTTATGCACAGGCCAGTGTTATGCACAGGTCAGTGTTGTGCACTGGTCAGTGTTATGCGCAGGTCAGTGTTATGCACAGGTCAGTGTTATGCACAGGTCAGTGTTATGAGTTGTTGATATGGTTGGCTGGTCCGCTATTACTCCAATCCCAGCCACTTATCCCTCTATCTTCAACTTATGTGATTATTTGCCTCTTCAGCGTGATTGTTGTTTGAGTGTTTTTTAAATTTTGAGGGACAACCTTTTCTTGGCAGTGCCTGTGTGGTGTGATGCAGCTTCCACTTCCTGATTATTGATCCAGTTATGCTCACTGGGATATCCAAACACTCAGATATTATTTTGTACCCTTCCTAATCTACATACTGGTCAATGTTATGCACAGGTCAGTGTTATGCACAGGTCAGTGTTATGGACAGGTCAATGTTTTGCACAGGTCAGTGTTATGTACTGGTCAGTGTTATGCACAGGTCAGTGTTATGCACTGGTCAGTGTTATGCACAGGTCAGTGTTATGCACTGGTCAATGTTATGCACAGGTCAGTGTTATGCACAGGTCAGTGTTATTGACAGGTCAATGTTTTGCACAGGTCAGTGTTATGCACTGGTCAGTGTTATGTGTAGATCAGTGTTATGCACAGGTCAATGTTGTGCACTGGTCAGTGTTATGCGCAGGTCAGTGTTATGCACAGGTCAGTGTTATGAGTTGTTGATATGGTTGGCTGGTCCGCTATTACTCCAATCCCAGCCACTTATCCCTCTATCTTCAATTTATGTGATTATTTGCCTCTTCAGCGTGATTGTTGTTTGAGCGTTTTTTAAATTTTGATGGACAACCTTTTCTTGGCAGTGCCTGTGTGGTGTGATGCAGCTTCCACTTCCTGATTATTGATCCAGTTATGCTCACTGGGATATCCAAACACTCAGATAGTATTTTGTACCCTTCTTAATCTACATATGCATTTGTGTTACTTTATCTCTAACTTGTGTGGAATGCTCTTTGGTCTTCATTTTCCTGCAGATTCATAGCCTGACCAATGGTCTTTCAGCTGTGAGTTTTTAATCCAGAAAATGGTACAGCAAACTGAATGGTTCACAGGTGGAGGCCAATGCCAAGGTGACTGTGTCCTCATTAGGGCATTTTTTTTTCCTTCCGTGTGAACTGGGACCTTCCAGAGTATGCAAGACACACATTTATTTTTTTTCTTGCAAATATTTCACAACCTAAAACCAATGACACCTTACAATAAATTATTTTGAGTGTACGTGTTTTCAAATAAAACATCAAACTGAAACTGAACTAATTTAAGAGAATTGGTTTTGCAAGGCGCTATACATTTTCACCTTAATCTGTTTTTGTGATTGTAACCCATTGTGGTGGTTATTAATGAAGGCTAACCATCTGCAAATGTGCACCTTATCCATCTATCCAACTTACTGATCTCTGACTGAATCCATTGCACATACTGTTTTTTACTGTCGTTCATTATTTCTTTCATATTCATATGTAACTAAGAGGTGTCTTGGGATCGTTTTGCCTCTGGCCAAGTCATACTGTAATGAGAAATGGTTTCAATCAACTTACATGGTTAAATAATGATTGAAGTAAAAAATAAAATAAATATACATTCTTGTGCAGGTTGGCGCTTGTACTGTTATTTACAAATAATTGTTGTTTCCACTTTTCAGATTACAACTATATTTACATGAATATCTACCAGTGTATTTTAAGAGCTACAGACTATTCTGCTCACTACTAGTCTGTAAGAATTTTTTCATAAACATTCCAAGAAAGACAGTAAATATTCAATGTTCCACAACATGTTCTCAAAAAGAAACTATTTTGCTGTTCTACACCGAAGTGATAATGTTTGCTTTATTAATGTTGGTTAATGTTGTGAATCTAGAACAACTTCAATCATGCTGAAAAGCGCACTGGAGTGGCAGTGTCTGATGGAGTTGGCATTAATCAAGTTTGTTCCTTTTACTTTATGAATAAAATATTCAAAGGATGTTTGTTTTTTAAATGGTGTGACAGTTTGGTCCATCAAAATATATATATATTTTATATTAGTTATATATTGTGTTAATCATATTAAGAAAAAGCATTATAACCTTATCTAGTGTTGTAAAAGAAAATCAAACAATGTTTTGGGAGACTTGTTTTGCATATTTAAATTATTAAATGTTAGAATCAAACAATCAGTGGCTTTAAAAAACTTTCAAGGACAAAAAAAATTAAATTAATTTTATGGTGTCTGACTTTATAGGTACCCAGTTCCATGAACACAAATATTGGAATGTTCTTTCTTTACACGTACACTGTTGTGGTTAAGAATATCTATTTCATATTTTGTTCATTTAAACAAATATTAAAAAAAAAGAAATGTTCCTAATTTTCGAAAATCTCTGAGCTAAACATGTAAGAGTATTCACCTCACCATTTCCCATCCCTCATCTTGGAAGTAGTGTGTTAAGTGTTTTCTACTCTATTGCTCTTATTACATGCTTTGAGAATGTAAAAATGGAGGGAATAGGCAGATAAAGCTTGTTTCTGTCTGACATCATTTACAGTAACTTAGCCACATACCTCCCAAAAGTCTCGATATGGCCATGAATAAACATCAAGATTGCCTGATGATTTGTCAATGTTCGCCTGCCTATTAATGTCTTATTTCCTCCCTCTCATTCTCTCTTTTCTCCCTTTCCTTCACCAACAGCCAGGCCAAGGAATGGCCACCACACAGGTGATTTAGTCACACCATACGTGTTTTAGTCACACCACACAGGTATTTTAGTCACACCACACAGGTATTTTAGTCACGCCACACAGGTGTTTTAATCACGCCACACAGGTGTTTTAATCACGCCACACAGGTGTTTTAATCACGCCACACAGGTGTTTTAATCACGCCACACAGGTGTTTTAATCATGCCACACAGGTGTTTTAGTCATGACACACTGGTGTTTTAGTCACAACTCACTGATGTTTTAGTCACAACACAGGTGTTTCAGTCACGACACACAGGTATTTTAGTCACACCACACAGGTGTTTTATTCATGCCACATGTTGTTTTAGTCACACCACACAGGTGTTTTAGTCACAACACAGTGGTTTTAGTCAAACCGCACTAGTGTTTTAGTCACAACACTGGTATATTTGTCACACCACACTGGTGTTTTAGTCACAATACACTGGTGTTTTAATCACGCCACACAGGTGTTTTAGTCATGACACACTGGTGTTTTAGTCACAACCCACTGATGTTTTAGTCACGACACAGGTGTTCAAGTCATGACACACAGTTGTTTTAGTCACAACACACTGGTGTATTTGTCACACCACACTGGTGTTTTAGACATGACGCACAAGTGTTTTAATCAATCAATCAATCAATCAAATTTATTTATAAAGCCCTTTTTACATCAGCAGTTGTCACAAAGTGCTTTTACAAAACACCCGGCCTTAAAACCCCAAGGAGCAAACAACAGTAATGTTGAATTTCAGTGGCTAGGAAAAACTCCCTAAGAAGGCCGAAATTTAGGAAGAAACCTAGAGAGGACCCAGGCTCAGAGGGGTGACCAGTCCTCTTC
>JACXGI010001232.1:36669-56992 GCA_016801175.1 Esox masquinongy | reverse complement strand
GGGGGTCCGGTGACACTGTGGCCCTATCCGGGGGAGGCCCCGGACAGGACCCAACAGGCAGGAAAACAATCCACCCACATTGCCAAGCATCAACCAAAGTGATACCCGCCAACCGCAACCACCCTGAATGAGGGCCGAGTATAGCCAGCAGAGTACAGGCCAATTGCACAAGTCATGTCACACAAATGTTTTAGTCACAACACACTGGTGTTTTAGTCACAATACACTGGTGTTTTAATCACGCCACACAGGTGTTTTAGTCATGACACACTGGTGTTTTAGTCACAACCCACTGATGTTTTAGTCACGACACAGGTGTTCAAGTCATGACACACAGGTGTTTTAGTCACAACACACTGTTGTTTTCGTCACACCACACTGGTGTATTTGTTACACCACACTGGTGTTTTAGTCACGCCACACTGGTGTTTTAGTCACAACACACTGGTGTTTTCGTCACAACACACTGGTGTTTTAGTCACACCACACTGGTGTTTTAGTCACGCCACACTGGTGTTTTCGTAACAACACACTGGTGTATTTGTCACACCACACTGTTTTTTTTAGTCAAAACACACTGGTGTTTTAGTCACGACACACAGTTGTTTTAGTCACGCCACACTGGCGTTTTAGTCACAACACACTGGTGTATTTGTCACACCACACTGGTGTTTTAGTCACAACACAGTGGTTTTAGTCAAACCGGACTAGTGTTTTAGTCACAACACTGGTATATTTGTCACACCACACTGGTGTTTTAGTCACAATACACTGGTGTTTTAGTCACGCCATAATGGTGTTTTAGTTTTTCCAATAATAACCTGTCCATGGATTTTTTTTACGTTGGATTTACGTTTTGATATGAAAATGGCTTGTGTTGTGCCGATTAAAACAGCTAAATGTACTTACATATTTTTGGCAAAATCATGTAACATTGAATAAAACATCTTTCCGCAATGTGAAGGAATTGAATATGTAATTGAAAATATTCTTAGTGAACTTCCTTGTTAAAATAAGGTTTGATTTTTTTACAATAATAATCATAATCGTAATAATTATAACACCATTCCATTATTATTGAAAGTCATGAAAACTGTGGTCCTTTTTGTTGTTCGTTTGATATAGCATGTAGGCCATACTTCTGGCCAGAGGCGTTGCTAGGATCACAATACATTCGGGGCTTAGCCACCCCTCACACCCCCTGGGACAGAAAGTTCAGGGTTTTGAATGTACATGCTGGAGAAAAATCTGATGTACATGCTAACGGCCTACACGTCTACATTGTCATAATGCGCGATCGGAATTATAGACTAATAGATCAAGGGCTATTTTTTTATTATTATTTCTTTTGGTCAATTTGAGATCCGGGGCTATTCATAAAATATCCAGGGCTATAGCCCCGGACACCCAGGCCTAGTGACGCCACTTTTTCTGGCTCATTTGCTGATAGTGAGTCCTAAACATTATGAGCCCCTGTACCAGGGCCCCAACCAGAAACATATATTTCACAAGCTACAAATTAAGTTCCTGAATGCCACACCAATGGCAATCCTGCTGTTAAACACATGTTGCCATTTTAAAGCAAATGTTCTGCTATTCTACACTTTTTGGGGCGCATTATGCTACCTGAGCAGTGATGGCTATATCCTTTGGGCCCTTAAGTATATTTTTTGGTTGCGGGCATGCCTACCTGCCACTACAAATAATAATGATCATCGTAACGGGGCCCCCTGTAGGTTGGCACTTGCCCCTATGTAATAATAATTGATATTTAGATTTCCACCATTTCATTTACATATATTGCCATTACTTAATTCTCTTGCAATATTGCTTTTGTCGAATTAACCTGTGTTAATGGAACCCTGCCTACTGAGTCACAGAGTATAAGACTGTGTGAGTGCAGGGAATAGGCTATTGTCCTCTTTCCCTTCTGGCTGAAAAGCCTTTTCTGTCCCTAGGCACTGAGTAGAAGTTATGTATAGACTCTGGGCGTGTGTGTGCATGTGTTTGTGGGAGAGAGAGATCCTGGTTTTATTATACATGTAGGGACCCAATGTCCCAACAAGGAAAAAAAAAATCTGGGTTAGGTTTAGGGTAAAACTGATAGTTGGAGATATGAATGGTGGTTAGTTTTAGGGGTTAGGTGTAGTGTTAGCCTCACAAGGATTGAAAAAATTGTGTGTGTGTTATGAACAAATGCTCACAGGGATGAACTTAGATGAATTTATATGTAACAAATCAAATAATGTAAGAATAATACACATGTAAAAAATTTAATGAATTAATATGAAGCTAAATGTAAAACACTGAATAAATTACGATTAACATGTATGTTTAAAAATCGAATTAATTAAGATGAAGCTATATGTAAAACATCAAAGAGATGACGATGAAGCTATAGTACATATAAAACATAACATTAATTTAGATTAAGCTATACTTAAAAGATCAAATGAATTAGGAATAAGCTACAGTATGTGAGAAACATAAAATTAATTAAGATGAATCTATAAGTAAAGCATCAAATTAAGCTATAATTGCCCAGGTTATCGGCGCTATAATAAAACACTCCTTGGTAACATCTCATAAGCGCCCTTTGTTGGCACTTTAACATAACTGCAAGGCTAAATTGGTATGAAAATTCTTTCATCAACACCCAGTTCCTCACTGCCATCTACAGCCAACAAGGACCAATCACACAGTTATTCTGGTTACAGGTTAGATTATA
Source organism: Esox masquinongy (assembly GCA_016801175.1). Taxonomy (NCBI): domain Eukaryota; kingdom Metazoa; phylum Chordata; class Actinopteri; order Esociformes; family Esocidae; genus Esox; species Esox masquinongy. The sequence continues at coordinate 54,264 of JACXGI010001232.1, read as the reverse complement.
AACACCACTTGCTTCCCTGAAATACTCTTTTTTTTTTTTTTTACAAAAGAGTAAAAGTCAATAATGGCTTTAATGAATTCACATGACACATTCATGACATGACACATTCAGACTCCACCAAAAGTATCCATCAGAAAACATCAAGTTGGAATGCTACCTTAATCTAATCAATACTTGACTACTGTGGCTGACCCAAAATTCAGAAAATTTTGACTGTGTACAGACTCAGTGAGCATGGCCTTGCTATCATAAAAGGCAGCCATAGGGGATCCTGGCTCCTGAGAGAAGACAACATGTGTGCCCCTGCCCTAATCTCCTGCAACATTTACGACCACATGAGGCACATACACTGCTCCAAAAAATGAAGGGAACTCTTTAATCACACATCGGGTCTCGATGAACAAAATACAATAAAATCAAACTCTTCACTGTACATTGTGTAATTTGTTGTGAACAAAATGACTTAACAAATCACCAACCTATTGAGTGCTGGATTCAAACTCACACCGAAGATCAAAGTAAACAATTGAAATCACAGGCTGTTCCAACTTTCATCACAGCAATTTCATCACGGCAACTCATAATGTGACTCAGTAGTGTGTACGGCCCCCACGTGCCTGTATGCACTTCCGACAATGTCTGGGCATGTTCCTGATGAGACCACAATGGTGTCCTGGGGATCTCCTCCTAGACCTGGATCAGGGCATCAGTGAGCTCTTGGACAGTCTGTGGTGCTACTTGGCAGCACTGGATGCATCGATACATAACGTCCCAGAGGTTACGTCCCAGGGCCAGTCAACGGCATCAATGCCTTCGTCATCCAGGAACTGCCTACACACCCTGGCCACATGAGGCCGGGCATTGTCCTGCACCAGGAGGAACCCAGGGCCTACTGCACCTGTGTAAGGTCTGAGGATTTCATCCCGGTACCTAACAGCAGTCAGGGTACCGTTGACTAGCACGTGGAGGTCTGTGTGATTCTCCAAGGATATGCCTCCCCAGACCATCACTGACCCACCGCCAAACCGGTCATGCTGGATGATGTTGCAGGCAGCATAACGTTTACCACGGCGTCTCCGGACTCTTTCACGTCTATCATGTGCTCAGTGTGAACCTGCTCTCATCTGTGAAGAGAACGGGGCGACAATGGTGGACCTGCCAATTCTGGTGTTCTCTGGCGAATTCCAATCAAGCTGCACGGTGCTGGGCCGTGAGCACAGGTCCCACTAGAGGAGGTCAGGCCCTCATGCTACCCTCATGGAGTCTGTTTCTGACAGTTTGGTCAGAACCATGCACAACAATAGCCTGTTGGAGGTAATTTTTTAGGGCTCTGGCAGTGCTCCTCCTGTTCCTCCTTGCACAAACGAGCAGATACTGGTCCTGCTTCTGGGTTGATGCCGTTCTACGGCCCTGTCCAGCTCTCTTCGTGTAATAGCCGACTCCTGGTATCTCCTCCATGCTCTTGAGACTGTACTGGGAGACACAGCAAACCCTCTTGTGACAGCATGTATGGATGTGCCATCCTAGAGGATCTGGACTACCTGTGCAACCTGAATGGGCTGCAGGTACCGCCTCATGCTACTAGTAGCGACAAGGACAATAGCAAAATGCAAAATTGGAGAAGAATAAGTCAGGAAGGATAAGGAGAGAGCAATTGTCTGTGGCCACCACCTGCAAAACCATTCCCTTTATTGGGGTTGTCTTGCTGTTGCCTCTAGTGCAGCTGTTGTCAACATTCATTTGCACCAAAACAGGGGACATTGATTCACAATCGCTTATGCTTCCTAACTGGACAGATTGATATCCCTGAAGTTTAATTAATTTGGTGTTATACTGTGATGGTTACGTGTTCCCTTAATTTTTTTGAGCTGTGTATATCCCACAGATCATACAGTCTCACAAAGAAATTGAACACAAATAAGAAAAATCTGTTGCTCTTTGAGATTTTAGGCTGGGTATCTGTGTAAGCACTTGGTGACAACTGCTGATGTAAAAAGGGCTTTATGAAATAAATGTGATTGATTGATTAGGCAAAATATTGCATTTTGTATTCACAGCAGCAAAATGTGTGATTGGTTGCCAGTAGAAAAGGGAAGCCCCAACAACATTGTAAACATAAGCAATATTTATTTTCCCTTGCTATACATTAATTAACTTTTCACGTTTGGACAAGAATGTTCATAGCTAATGATAAAACACTTGAAATGCCTTTATCCTTCCTATTAAATTATTTGTTATGTGTCATTTTACCATTTTTATTTTTCCATTTTACAACCCTGTTTCCAAAAAAGTTGAGTTGTTGCGTAAAATGCGCATAAAAACAGAAGGCAATGATGTGCAAATCATCAAATCCCTATATTTAACTGAAAATAGTACAAAGACAACATATCAAATGTTGAACCAGAGAACTGTTATTAATTTTGGAAAAATATATGCCAATTTTGTATTGGATGCCAGCAACACGTTTCAAAAAAGTTGGGACTGAGGCATGTTTATAAGAGTTGCATCTCTTCTTTTAACAACACTCTGTAAGTGTTTGAGAACTGAGGTGACCAATTGTTGTAGTTTTGAAAGTGAAATGTTCTCCCATTCTTGCATGACATTGGGTTTCAGCTGCTCAGCAGTTCGGGGTCTCCTTTGTCGTATTTTTCATTTCATAATGCGCCAAATGTTTTCAATGGGTGACAGTTCTGGAATGCAGGCAGGCAGGCCAGTTTAGCACCCAGACTATTTTACTAAGGAGCCATGCTGTTGTAATACGTGCAGAATGTGGTTTGGCATTGTCCTGCTGAAATAAGCAAGGCCCTCCCTGAAAAAGACGTTGTCTGGATGGCAGCATTTGTCGGTCCAAAACCTGTACATATTGTTTAGCATTAATGATGCCTTCACAGATGTGCAAGTCACCAATTCCATGTGCACAAATGCACCCCCATACCATCACGGATGTTTTTTTTTAGCCCGGAGGATGCAGCATGCATTAATCACAAAAATTATTTCAAATTTTGATTTGTCAGACCACATGACAGTATTCCCATTCGCCTAAGTCCATCTTAAATGAGCTCGGGCCCAGAGAACGTGGTGGTGTTTCTGGATCTTGTTTATATCTGGTTTCTTCTTTGCATGGTAGAGTTTTAACTTGCATTTGTGGATGCAGCGACAAACTGTGTTCACAGACAATGTTTTTTGGCCTTGTCCCTTGCGTACAGAGATTTTTCTGGATTCTCTGAATCTTTTAATTATATTATGTACCATAGATCATGAGATCCCCAAACTATTTGCAATTTTATATTGAGAAACGTTATTCTTAAATTATTGCACTATTTGCTCATGCAGTCTTTCATAGAGTGGTGAACCCCTCCCCATCTTTACTTCTGAAAGACTTTTCAGAAGTAAAGATGCTCTTTTTTATACCTAATGATGTTACTGACCTTTTGCCAATTAACCTAATCAGTTCTGAGAAGTTCCACCAAAATATTTTTTTGTACTACACAACTTTTCAGGTCTTTTGTTGCCTCTGTCCCAGCTTTTTTGTAATGTGAATGAATAAAGAAAATAAAGATATGTATGATTCAAAATAGAAAAAAACATTGATTGTTATTTGTACAGGTAACGTTTGTCGCGGGTGTATGTCAAGAATAACATACATGTACAAATCATTACTTCAATTTGAGACCATTTTATGTGAGAAAAATATATTTTTCATGCATGATTCTATTATAATACAATACAAGTATTAAAAAGTACATTAAGTATTTAATACACCAGTAACCTATACAGTCTTCATAAACTACGCTACATACTAATTTCAGCAGTGCGCGTGCTCAACACTTGTTTTTTTTTTTTATCCCCTAGGAATTTTGTTGGTTCGGCTGCAAGCGGCGCATGGCTTCTACTGTAGCCGGTTATGGCGCCGATGTATGTTTTTGTATGAGGCAGGGAAGAACAGCTTTTCTTTCGGACTGAGCGAGAAAAGGACCAAGAGAAGGCCATGGCGGGAGTATTCGACATTGATTTGGATCAACCGGATGAAAATGTGTCTGACGACGAACTCGAGGATGGGGTAAGTGCAGTAACGTTAGCCAGCTAACTAGCTAAGGTTACCCAGCAAAACATAACTACATGTAGCTAACTATTTAGCTAATAATGTGTCTGCTTGCTAGCTAGCTATGAAGGGAAGCCAAACTCTACTTGTCTGCAACCACGGACAGGATGCCAATTAGCTAATGCTGTCTTTATTAATTATTACATTTTAACCTCCCAGCTCATGACAAGCCCAAAGCTCAAGACCCACAAGAGTGGTAACAGTAAATTAGCTAGATTAAGTTGGCGAGCAGCAGCTAAGAAAGTAGCTAACAGTTAGCTAGCGGAACCGTACTAGACTAGATACACGCAACTCCAGTGGAGTGATTGGTGTAGGCGAAAGCACATCCAACGTCACACGATGGAGTTTTAAATCAATTTCTATATCTCAGCGCCCAAAGAGTAGCCCTTATTTACCCAGGACATTGTCATGTGTAAATAGGGACGCTGTTATGGTCAAATTAAACGTTGGTGCTTCTGTTATACTTTGTATTCCGTAGTTTTTTCAGGAACAGAACACTTCATGATGATATAAATTACTGTTTATGACAGCTTATTTCAGAAGTAATCGATAAAGGTTAACAGTTAAACTGCTTTTACCACATTCACTCATTTTATCAGTAGTAACTAAGAAACTAAGCAAGCAAGGAATTGTCTCCATATTAGCGATCGGATTTACTTATCGACATCCGCAGTTGCGCATCATTCGTCAATAGATGGTCTGGGCTTTGCAAAAACAATGGCGTGTGTCATCTCTATGGACTACTTATCATTCGTGGAATTGAATGTATCCCTCCAAATCTACACACTTGTTGAAAATAAAATGTTCCCCAGGTAGTGCCACTTAAATGTCTTAAAGTTCCAATTTTCAGCGGGCTAGTTCACTCAAATTACAAAATGGCATGTTGGTCTCCTTACCTTGTAAGCACGTCTATAGACAAGGTTTGTTAGGAATCAATATTTTTGGTATTATTTTCTCGGCACTGTTTCCAAATGCTTGAATTCTGGCATTTGTGGCACAAATCATATCCGTGCCCAGAGACCTGTATTAGCATTTTTTGTGCATCATATCCAAATTGTCCAAAAGTATCTGAAATTGATTGTGTCAGGAAAGTTATACAATTAACATAGTGTCAATTAGGTTTTTTTTAAGACTAGTACTGTAAATTGCATTGTTCTATGCAGTAGCAGTTCATTGAATTAAAATTAAAATACCAAATCTTATAACTTTATTTATATTTAAAGACCTCTATCTCTTCATTTTATTTTTCTGAAGTGTATTGTATTTGTGAAATTTGACCTAATATCATACCAAAGGAACAGCCCATTAGAAACTAGAAATAAGTAGTTGCCATCTTAAATTCTCCTCTTTGAATCAGTTTTTTTAGTTGCAATTGACATTCTTTAAAATTCATTAAGCAATACCAAATAATGAATTGAAAAAATAACACAAGTATTAGTGAATTACGATGTTCCACTCACTTAGAAGACCAGTATGGTCCAAAAGCAAAAAAGCTGGGAATGATTTTCAGGAAGGCTTGCTGCAGCCATATTCAGTTGTACTTTGTCTTGAGATCTCTTTGGCTTGATCCTCATCTGCACCAAATGAAAGGCTATATGATTATTGCCTTTCATTGGCCAGTCAAGATCTTTTCACATTTTGGTCCTGACAAACTTCATAGTTCACATGACTGTATGTTTGGCCTCATTTTCTTTAGGACATTACAATCAGTATGAAGCTTTTTTCTTGTACAGGCAATGATTCTATACACTTGAGAATTAATTTTGCTGCTGCTTTCAGCAGCTGTATTATCATGTATGTCATTACATGGGGAAAGATCTTAATACATTTCTTTCTTGCCAGACCCAAATGAGCGAATACATGGAGCAATGCAGCGCTATTGAATTGTGAGTATTGACATCATTGGTTAAGCCTGTCTATTTCTTTAAAAGTAGTGCTTCTTAGTCATGTTATGAAATTAGTTTTTAAATGTATGTGTTTTTTGGCAAAAGTGATCAGATTACCCTGCTGAGATGAAAAACTTTGTCTAATATTTGTTAACTTTACAAAACACCTATGACCACTTATGTATTTTCTTGTTTTGTAATTCAGGTTAATTCAATATTGACGGACTGCAGTCAACTGTGTTTAATATACAGTAGGACAGTATTTACCATGGTTTGTTTTCATTTTCATTTTCTCCAAGTAACATGGACGGCTGTGAAAAATTTGAAATCTCTGAAAACAGCGTCAACAAAGGAACAGAGCAGATTCGTCCGGAATGCTTTGCGTTGCTTCGGGTTTTAGGGAAAGGAGGCTATGGAAAGGTGAGCTATTCCTCGATATGTATTCCCATGCTTTGTCCTAAAATATATCACTTCAATGAAGTGGAATTCCTGTTTTATCTTTCCCCATATCACTTTTAAGGTTTTTCAAGTTCGTAAGGTTTCGGGTGCCGCTTCAGGAAAAATATTCGCCATGAAGGTCTTGAAGAAGGTGGGCTACCCCTAAGTAACGGCATACTTCATTTCTCTTAGGTTTATTGTTTATGTTGCCCTGATTGGACATTGACTCAGTTGTTACAGCAGTAAACAGGGCTCGGTGCATTCAGGCATGCAGTTGGAAATAAGGCTGTCTAACCCATAATTGTTCTCCCTATAGTCTTAACGTCTACTCTGCCTTTGTGTAGTTGATGATTGCCTGCCTGGTTTTCATCTTGCCCTTAGAACCCACCTCTGTTTCCCAGAAACCTTTTGAGGTTTTGGTAATAATGGTTCTGTGTGTAGTTTTTATAGTCTATATTTACTGTTGCAACCATGCAGGAGCTAGGATCCCAGGTTCCTGATGTGCCTCTGTTACTTAGGATTAATGTGTTTTGCCGGCCAGCAGCCATCATCATTACCTTGAAACCTAAGGGTCCCACCTCTCCTCCTCATCTTGAGGTGAACATGGTTGACTGGTTGTAACCTGCCATGTCAGAACCCAGTACTGTGTGAAGTGGCGGTCAGCAGAGCTCTGGGCTACTGCCTGTGTTCTGCTCTCATGCTCTGCCACTGGGCCCAGGCTTAACTGAACTCAAACAGCACTAGTATTGTTTCCAATGGCTGAAATAGTTAGAATGTTCTGGATTCCTTTACCTAAACAAGATTTGCACGCGTTCAGGACCCGTGGGCGTCAATAACGGCATTACCTTCCCTGGGCTGGTTAGAAACGAAGGTTAGGGAGTAATAATCTAAACCAGATGCCGTATGAACATTTCCCTCAAGTTCTTATGTCAGTTACCTACCTACCGTGTTGTGTCCAGCTTGACAAACCATCTGGTCTAGTGTAGCGTTACGTTCTAAAATACATATCACACCTCACTTCCTATGTGTTAATGTTTAGTTTGACTTGTTCCCATACTATTACATGATTGTTACCCCTATATGAAGTGCTACTGTTTTCTACCGCTGACGAATCCTTTCCGCGTTGGATCTCCCCAGGCCATGATAGTTCGTAATGCCAAGGACACAGCTCACACCAAGGCAGAGAGGAACATCCTGGAGGAGGTGAAGCACCCATTCATAGTGGACCTCATCTACGCCTTCCAGACAGGGGGCAAGCTGTACCTGATCTTGGAGTACCTCAGCGGTGAGTGGCTGGGGCCTGGTGTGGGCGGACCACACAACACACCACTCTTCTCTTAATGTTTAAAATGCTGTGTTATCTTGTTTTAAACAAAAAAAAAAAAGCATGGCCAACGGATATTTTAATAGCCCATGTGCTTGTTTCGGCACCTCTGTGCACCAGTTCTGGTGGGGTTACTTGCACAAGGGGCGAACTGGTAGCACATAATAAAAACATCTCACCCTTGACCAGTCCTGCCAAATGGTGGATATTGATGTGTTGCTAGTCATCCTAGGACACAACACTTGTACAGGATCTTGCGGGAGGGAGAGCGTGGGGGGGGGGACAGTACAGACAGACGGTCGGCCAGGAGACTGAATCAGCATTGTCCACTAAGCCTGTCTATCGGTAATCAAAAACTGCCTGGCAATGGAATGTTGTGTCTAGCAGTGCCTTGGCTTGCATGTCTTACAACTTAATTAAAGCGATAAATCAGTGCCTATCATCAATGAATAGACTAGGATATTCCACACTCAACAGATCAAAGACTGAACACCAACTGGTGAGCTGGCGTGCCAGCACAAGGGAGTAAGGGGAGGGGGTCATCTGTATTGCACAATGTCTTTGCCAAAACCACCCTAGAATGTACCTCTTTCCTCTGGTTTATTTACATTACTCTTTCACCAGACCTTTACAAACTTAGCGCCTAGCCAGGTCATAACAAGGCAAATTGTTTTGCGTGAACTGCACCTTTATTAAAATCTTGTGAAGTACACTGACTGATTAATGGATGTTAACAAAAACAGTTTAGTTGAAATATTTCAAGGTTCACACTGATAGTACACACACAATGTTCACATACAATGGCCCTGTTAAATCCTGTAATTTTGATTTGCAGGTGGGGAGCTGTTTATGCAACTGGAGAGAGAGGGGATCTTTATGGAGGACACAGCGTGGTAAGTGATCCCTTATGTCGGGGACGTGTGTCTGTTGTGTGAGGAATAGATACAACAGTCTAGAACCTGCAGTCCTCACATTTTGTGTCAAGAGGAAGGAAATGTACAGACGGGTGACAAATTAAAAGAGAAACCAACATGAAGTGTTTTCACTACAAGCCGCCAGAACAGCTTCAATGTGCCTTGGCATGGATTCTATGAGTCACTAGATTTGTACTGGAGGGATGCACCACCATTCTTCCAAAAGATATTCCCTCATTTGTTTTTTTTTAAACCATGGTTGTGGTGAGCGCCGTCTAACACTTTGGTCAAAATCTCTCGTAGTTGTTCAGTTGGGTTGAGATCTGTGGACCGCAACGGCCATAGCATATGATTCACATCATATTCATCAAACCATTCAGTGCCATCCGTGCCCCAATAGTGAACCCTCTTTCAAAGTCACTTAGGTCCTTTCCTCTTGCTGAGTTGATCCAAAATGGAGGTCTACTGGGCCGGCTCAGCATTTTTATACATGTCCCCGGACCATGATACAATGTTAATTGCTTAATTGTATCATGAAGTACACCTGTACGGAAGCGTCTGCGTTTATTTATTTTTTTCACTCATTCCAGAATTTCCTTTAATTGGTCACCTGTCTTTAGGTAATGATCACATAGCATAAGGTTGCTAAGGGCATATTGTTGCCGTCTGTTGCCCTCTGCATTGTTCATCCCAGCAAACTGCAATTGGTTCAGTGAAAGTTTGCATTACGTTTCTTTGGTTGCAGCAAAGGTTCTCAACTAAACAATGCCCAGTTGTGGTAAAGATTATCCAGATTTTTATGAAACATTTGCCCAATTTTTTAAGAATGTTCACAGAACACATAATGCCTGTTCTTTAGACTAAAGGTTCACAAGGTTTCAAGTAAGTATTGTGGGACTATTGTTGAATCTCTTAACTCTTTTTCATTGATACAATTAACCTAATAGGGTAAATGTGGAGACTATGCATTAGCGTATTCATTCTTAGTCCACTATCATCAGTAGTTTAACTCAGAGCTTACCTAACCATGCATACGCTAATAAATATACATTGTCCAATCAAATATGTATTTTTACCTACAGTTAGGTCTGGAAAAAATTGGACACTGACAGTTTTATTTTGGTTGTTTACCAAAATATATTCAAGTTACAGTTAAATAATGAATATGGGCTTAAAGTGCAGCCTCTCAGCTTTAATTTTTGGGTATTCACTTCCACATCCAAATTGGAAGGAGGGTTTAGGAATTACAGTTCTTTAATATGTAGCGCCCTCTTTTTCAAGGGACCTAAAGTAATTGGACAATTGACTCAAAAGCTGTTTCATGGACAGGTGGGCTATTCCTTCATTATTTCTTCATCAATTAAGCAGGTAGAAGGTCTGGAATTGATTCCAGGTGTGGCATTCACATGTGGACACTGTTGCTGTGAACCCACAACATGCGGTCAAAGGAGCTCTCAATGCAAGTGAAACAAGCCATCCTTAGGCTGCAAAAAAAAGAAATTCATCAGAGAGATAGCAGGTACATTAGGAGTGGCCAAATCAACAGTTTGGTACATTCTGAAAAAAAAAAAAAACACTGGTGAGCTCTGCAACACAAAAAGGCCTGGATGTCCACGGACGACAAAAATGGTGGATGATCATAGGATCCTTTTCATGGTAAAGAAAAACCTCTTCACAACATCCAGCCAAGTGAAGAACACTCCGGGAGGTAGGTATCATTATCCAAGTGTACCATAAAATGAAGACTTCACGAGAGCAAATACAGAGGGTTCACCACAAGGTGCAAACCATTCATAAGCCTCAAGAATAGAAAGGCCAGATTAGACTTTGCCAAAAAACATCTAAAAAACCCAGCCCAATTCTGGAACAGCACTCTTTGGACAGATAATACTAAGATCAACCTGTACCAGAAAGATGGGAAGAAAAATAAGGAGAAGGCTTGGAACGGCTCATGAGCCGGATTAATGTTGAAGTGTATTGGCATATATTGGAGATTCAGCCAAATTCAGCAAAGTTGATTGGACGGCGCTTCACTTTACAGATGGACAATGACCCAAAACATACTGTGAAAGCATCCCAGGAGTTTTTAAGGCAAAGAAGTGGAATATTCTACAATGTCCGAGTCAATCACCTGATCTCCACCTGATCGAGCATGCATATCTCTTGCTGAAGACCAAACTTAAGGCAGAAAGACCCAAGTACAAAGAACAACTGAAGACAGCTGCAGTAAAGGCCTGGCAAATCATCACAAAGGAGGAAACTCAACATTTGTTGATGTCCATGCGTTCCAGACTTCAAGCAGTCATTGACTGCAAAGGTTTCTCGACAAAGTATTAAAAATAATTTTATTCATGATTGTGTTAATTTGTCCAATTACATTTTAGCCCCTGAAATACAGGGACTGTGTATAAAACTGGTTGCAATTCCTAAACGTTTCATACAGTATTTTTGTTCAACCCCTTGATTTAAAGCTGAAAGTTTGCACTTCAATTGCATTTCGGGTGTTGCATTTCAAATCCATTGTGGTGGCGTACAGAGCCAAAATTATGAAAATTGTGTCTGTGTCCAAATATTTCCAGACCTAACTGTACTTTTTCATCCCATCCCCATTTTTGTTAAATCCAATTGTTTTCTATCCACCTCCCTATCTCTTCATAATAACTCCAAACAGATCCAGACAGATCCTGGGTAGTCCGTGCAAATACATTCTACTTGTTGTCATACTGCTCTTCCAAGCAGGAAGTCATGTGGATCAACGCGTGTAAAAGGCGCACTCACCTGACAACCTCCTTTGGCTTTGCGGACACCTGAGCAATCTGAGGGAGTTGCTAGAGCGCAATGAGCAGGAAATCCCTGCTGATGTCGTCTTTTTCACTGAGCAATATAGGCCAAATTGCATGCGGCTTCCCAGCCAGTCTTCAGCTAGGTGCAGCGTCAAGACTGGATCTAGTCCTAGTTCAGGGACTGATCTTTTGCTGCACCAAACAAAAAAGTGAACTTTCTCTTTGGAAGGGTAGGGATAGTGTGCCATCTGAAAAGTGTTTGGATACAGCCCGAGTCTAGGGTGTTTCCAATTTGGAAAGTACATTTACACATGCCAATCATTTTACTTTAGACAACATATAGGTTCAGAATATACAGTCTGCTTAGTTACATTCAAAGCTGTCCTTGGCCTGGTGAAGCAGGTTCAATGTAGTGGACTTTGCCTTATGGGTTTACGTCTTTGTAACTTCGTGTATTGTTTTCACCAAAATCAGGTGCTGAGTATTACGGACACATTACCAGCTGGTATCCCTCACCGAATTCTGTTATAGTCTGACAATTTGACAATTTAGTAGGCAACAATTTGGATTTCCAGCCATGTATCTATGGGACTGGAAATGGTCAGTGGCGGAGGCAAGCAGATGCTGTGGTTAGCTTCAGAACATATGTTTTCCTTCCCACAACGGCCTCTAAATCACCAGGCCAGAATTGAGTGTCTTAATTCATACATAGAAACTATCCCCAAAGCAAGGAAACACCCTCATCTGTGATTTTCCCCCCTCACCCCAAGGCAACAAATTTTTCCTGAGGAGACATTGGCGAGGACGTCAAAGGTTTCCAAACCACAAAAGAAGAATGTTAGAAAAATCTTTGAGTTCTTTAAATTTTCCCAGAACATTTAATTTGGGTGTGGGGAAAGGGTGGATACGAGAGCTTCTCAAAACAAACAAAAAAACAAGTTGTGTTCATTGTGATGACATTCACACAATGTTTAAGTTAGTTTGCACATTCCCATAATGTAGAAATCTTGACAAGTCCTGTAAATTCCCCCAGAACATTTAATTAAGTTATGGGAGTCTGGGATAATGCAAGAATATTACTCACAATGGTTTTACAGAACAATCACACAATGTTCCACAATTTCCAGGAGTAAATTAAGTGTTAAGTGTTAAGTGTTTGAAGTATGTTTTAGGTGTAACAAAATATTCCAAAGGTCTTCAAATTATATATATATTTTACCTTGTCTTGGTCCTCAGAAGACTCAAGAACATTAGACAGTATAGGACAGTCTTTGACCGAAGGCGTCTACAGTGTTTGGTTGTTAAATCTGCTGTTTTTTTCAAACTTTAGGTATCTTTAACAAATGTTAAGGATACCTAACAAATAAAAATGTGTTCTGGGAATGTTCTTGTGAATGTTTTTTTTTTTTTTTGCTAAGGTTTTGCAAAATAAATGTATGTGCTGAAAATGAGTGTTGAGTGTCTGTTTCTGCAACAATTAGGACCGTTGTGAAGTGTGACGCTCTGTTTCTGCAACAGCTAGGACCGTTGTGATGTGTGACGCTCTGTTTCTGCAACAGCTAGGACCGTTGTGATGTGTGCTGCTCTGTTTCTGCAACAACTAGGACTGTTGTGATTTGTGACGCTCTGTTTCTGCAACAACTAGGACCGTTGTGATGTGTGATGCTCTGTTCCTCTACTGGTTTCGTCCTGTGGCTACAGTTACATCATTGGTTCAGTTTTGTCTTACTGTTTTGTTTTACTTATATTCCAGCACACTTTCCTGTCTCTCTCACAGATGTGTTCTGAGAACATTCTTACAACATTATGTAATTTTGCTGGGATGGTGTTTTAAAGCGCAAGACACGGTTTTGAATGTTCTGGGCAATAGAGGGCAGCTTAAAGTGAATCTAAATGAAGGCATTTTTTATGTTTCACTGAATACCCGCTATTGATTTTTGATGAATGTTTTGTCATACTTCCTGCCTGTAACTATATAGATGTCATATTTCCTGAGGCAAAGATCCAGCACACTATGATTGGATCAATGTAAAAGTCTGTTTTTTTGTTCTCCAGCTTTTATCTGGCAGAGATTTCCATGGCTCTTGGACACTTACACCAGAAAGGCATCATTTACAGAGACCTAAAACCAGAAAACATCATGCTCAACAACAACGGTCATGTCAAGCTCACAGACTTCGGCTTGTGTAAAGAATCAATCCATGACGGCACGGTTACTCACACCTTCTGTGGCACCATAGAATACATGTAAGTCTCTGTACTACAGTTAACATAACATCTTAGTCTGTTTAAACCGCCCGTCAATGCAGAGCAATAAAACCATTCATATGGAATTGTATTTTGATTCAATAATGATAAACAGTGACTACAGTGAAGTATTTGGACACAGATGGATACTTTGTTTTTAAATGATGCAATGATTATGCGGTTGAAGTGCATAATGTAATTTAGAAATTACGTCACGTTTTGTATACAATGACCCCAACTAAACATTGTCTGCCGTGCAAACGACTTGTTTCATGAAGTTATAAACATCTGCCTCAGAATCATCAAATATTTGTCTGCTTTTAGCATCAGCATGTTTTATTGTAAATTAATTTTAGCTAACCTAGGTTAGCTGGATTTAATTAGCTGGATTTAATTAGCTGGGTTTAGTTAGCTGGATTTAATTAGCTGGGTTTAGTTAGCTGGGTTTTGGTGGAACATATTAAACGTTAAATGGGCTGCACTGGTGAGCAGCATCCCTGACCCTGTTCCTTTTGTTTCATACGAAGTTTAACTGGTTGGGTAATTTACATTTTTAGGTAGCATGCAGTCAAACATAAGAAATGTGCTTTTTGGTCCACACAACACTGAAGGACTTTTCGATAAAGACATTTTTTTTCTAGAATTTAGCTTTTTTTTCCAAATTTTGTGATATCCAGTTTTTCCTGCTTCGCAGAAACTCAGTAGAGTACAAAAAGTCAACGTTGACAGACTGTATCTGTCTTCTGATGCAATTCTAGTTGTTATCACACTGCTCGCTTATACAGAAATTCTAACTGGAATCCTTATATGCTGGGAGAAACACACTCTGGCCTTCCACCTCGATTGAGCTCACAGGCAACCAACCCCCCACAAGGAGTGGCTAGAGTGCAAATAGGGCCCAGAATTTAGAATTTGTTATAAAATGCTCCAAAACACTCCACATCAAAAAAGAAAACAAACTCGGATGTTCAATTACCTGAAAAGCTAGTAACACAATGTGGTCATTATTATCACATCAACAGTTTGTACAATTACATGTAATGTGATACGTAATTATACATATACTTCTGCTTGGAGAAATGTGCGAGTTTGGTTGTGCCCCGTATAGGCCTACAGGACTGTCACACACTCCCCTCAATGTTGCCTCTTCAGGGCCCCAGAGATCCTGATGAGGAGTGGACACAACCGAGCTGTTGACTGGTGGAGCCTGGGAGCTCTCATGTATGACATGCTGACGGGAGCAGTGAGTACAACTCTGTCAAGAGACATGGGTTTTTCCTCTTGAAATATGTTTACTCTGTGCACAACCTCAGCATATCATTTATCAGTGTTTTGATGGCTTCGTATTTTATTTTAAGGGGGAAATTGTGTCAAGTGTTATACACTGAACAAAATTATAAACGCAACACTTCTGTTTTTGCCCCCATTTATCATGAGCTGAACTCAAAGATCTAAGACTTTCTCTATGTACACAAAAGGTCTATTTCTCTCAAATATTGTTCACAAGTCTGTCTAAATCTGGGTTAGTGAGCACTTCTCCTTTGCCGAGATAATCCATCCACCTCACAGGTGTGGTATATCAAGATGCTGATCAGACAGCATGAGTATTGCACAGGTGTGCCCTAGGCTGGCCACAATAAAAGGCCACTATAAAATGTGCAGTTTCACTGTATTGGGGGGGCCCGGGGGGGTCCGAAAACCAGTCAGTATCTGGTGTGACCACCATTTGCCTCACGCAGTGCAACACATCTCCTTCGCATAGAGTTGATCAGGTTGTTGATTGTGGCCTGTGGAATGTTGGTCCACTCCTCTTCAATGGCTGTGCGAAGTTCCTGGATATTGGCAGGACCTGGAACACGCTGTCGTATATGCCGATCCAGAGCATCCCAAACATGCTCAATGGGTGACATGTCCGGTGAGTATGCTGGCCATGCAAGAACTGGGATGTTTTCAGCTTCCAGGAATTGTGTACAGATCCTTGCAACAAGGGGCCGTGCATTATCATGCTGCAACATGAGGTGATGGTCGTGGATGAATGGCACAACAATGGGCCTCAGGATCTCGTCACGGTATCTCTGTGCATTCAAAATGCCATCAATAAAATGTACCTGTGTTCGTTGTCCATAACACACGCCTGCCCATACCATAACCCCACCGCCACCATGGGCCACTCGATCCACAACGTTGACATCAGCAAACCGCTCACCCACACGATGCCATACACGCTGTCTGCCATCTGCCCTGTACAGTGAAACCGGGATTCATCTGTAAAGAGAACACCTCTCCAAAGTGCCAGACGCCATCGAATGTGAGCATTTGCCCACTCAAGTCGGTTACGACGACGAACTGCAGTCAGGTCGAGACCCCGATGAGGACGACGAGCATGCAGATGAGCTTCCCTGAGACGGTTCCTGACAGTTTGTGCACAAATTCTTTGGTTATGCAAACCGATTGTTGCAGCAGCTGTCCGGGTGGCTGGTCTCAAATGATCTTGAGGGGAAGATGCTGGATGTGGAGTTCCTGGGCTGGTGTGGTTACACGTGGTCTGCGGTTGTGAGGCCGGTTGGATGTACTGCCAAATTCTCTGAAACGCCTTTGGAGACGGCTTATGGTAGAGAAATGAACATTCAATTCACGGGCAACAGCTCTGGTGGACAGTCCTGCAGTCAGCATGCCAATTGAACGCTCCCTCAACACTTGCGACATCTGTGGCTTTGTGCTTTGTGATGGAACTGCACGTTTTCGAGTGGCCTTTTATTGTGGCCAGCCTAAGGCACACCTGTGCAATACTCATGCTGTCTGCTCAGCATCTTGATATGGCACACCTGTGAGGTGGATTATCTCGGCAAAGGAGAAGTGCTCACTAACACAGATTTAGACAGATTTGTGAACAATATTTGAGAGAAATAGGCCTTTTGTGTACATAGAGAAAGTCTTAGATCTTTGAGTTCAGCTCGTGATGAATGGGGGCAAAAACAAGTGTTGCGTTTAGAATTTTGTTCAGTGTAGTTGTAAATACCTTGTGTGTTACTCCACAGCCACCATTCACTGGGGAAAACCGGAAGAAGACTATTGACAAAATCCTTAAGTGCAAACTGAACCTGCCACCTTACCTCACACAAGAAGCTAGGGATCTTCTCAAAAAGGTAGGATTTCAGTGTGGTAGATGTTCAGCCGGCCCGGGGTTAATAATGTAGGCCATTCTGTGCCATTTCAGGTAAACTACCACCTGATTGTTTAAAATCAGATCAAATAAGCAGGCTATATATCTATAAAATACCCATCATTCCCTCTGTTCCAGCTGCTGAAACGCAACTCCTCATTGCGGCTGGGGGCAGGCCCAGGAGACGCTTCAGAAATCCAGGTAACGGACAGGTTCCAGGATTGTTCAGTCATTGTTAGTGGATGTGAAAAGAGAAGCTTTTTCCTATGGACTCTGGCTTCCTCTCTAGGAAAAGTAATGTTGTTCTGTTCTCCAGAGCCACCCATTCTTCAGGCATATTAACTGGGATGATCTTCTGGCACGCAAGGTGGAGCCTCCATTCAAGCCTTTCCTGGTGAGCCATCATTCCATGTTCATAGCATTTCCAAGGAGAAGAGCACCTGTATCTCCCATGTCCTTCCTGTCCTACGGAGACTCATTAGAGCTAACAGTTTCCCACCTTTCCTTCCATTGCAGCAATCAGCTGACGACGTGAGCCAGTTTGACTCAAAGTTCACCGATGAGCCTCCCGTGGACAGCCCTGATGATTCCACACTCAGCGAAAGTGCCAATCAAGTCTTCCTGGTAGGCACTGTCCATCTGGTCTTGTGTTTAACTGGACACTGTCCATCTGGTCTTGTTTAACTGGACACTGTCCATCTGGTCTTGTTTAACTGGACACTGTCCATCTGGTCTTGT
>JACXGI010001232.1:19437-36569 GCA_016801175.1 Esox masquinongy | reverse complement strand
GAGAAATAGTTAATGCATTGCATCTGTTCTTTTTATTTCTGTTTTACTGGAAACGGTTGAGTGTTCGGCTCCATTGCATGATATAGTTAGACTGTCATTGCTAATTCCAGCTGTGTTGTTGTGTGTTGTTTTGGTTTAATGAATCTTGATGAGACTAGCTGTAATCCTTCCTGTGACCTCCTCCCCATAGGGTTTTACGTATGTAGCCCCTTCTGTGCTTGAAAATGTGAAGGACAAATTCCGCTCACCAAGGAGGTTTCTGGGAAGTCCAAGAACACCAGTGAGGTAGGTGGCATTTCTATTGTCTTAAGTTCCTCTAGGTTTTCCTAGAACTACAATGAAGTTGTCCTGCCGACCAGGGGTTGAATCCAGGATAATTCTGGTTCTGTTGAAATGTCACTAATCAGTCTGCAGTCGTGCTGCCAGTACTCTAATGCCCTGACTATTCTAACTGGCCTCTGTCCTCTACTCCTGTCCCCCCAGCCCAGTGAAGTTTGCTGGGGGGGACTCCTGGCCCCAGGCCCCGATGCAGATCGAAGCGTCATCCTTGCTTTCTCCTGGGGGCTCTGGGCCTGGGGACCAGTCCATGGAGGTTGGTGTGGAGCAGATGGATATGAGCTCCAATGCAGCCGAGGTGTCTGCTCCCCTGCCCATCAGACAGCCCTCTGGCAACACCACCTCAGGTGGCCCCTTCAAGAAGCAGGCCTACCCCTACCCAACCTCGAAACGGCCAGAGCACCTCCGGATGAATCTATGACCATTAGCTCCATGTAGAACTTGGATTTTCTAACCCCCACTTTTTTTTTATTTTAGAAGACTTGTAGAAATGAAAGAAATGACTGACGGCCTGATCACCAGCTCCTGCAGTTGCACCTTTTGGTTCTCCCTCTTGACTCCTTCCCCAATGCTGTCTGGTTGGGCAGAGTCCAACAGAGCCAAGAACTAACTGTTGCAGCATCTGTTAGGAAGAGAAGGCGCTAGGCACCAAACACCTTGCCTGGCTACAAATCCACATGAAACTTCTGATATTAGTTCTGATTAATCACAGAAACAAAATATACGTACAACACATTTTGTACAAAAGCTCTCCTTTTAACATCACACAAACAACTTCTAAATTGATGGATTCAGACTTAAAATATATGTAGCAGTCAATAGCACAACAGAATTAAATTCAGGAAGAGCTGTTAGACAAGAACTCCGTTCCGCAAACAGGAGCTCCAGTTAGGCAGTGCGAGGTCTTTATGACTTCCTTATGCCTTGTAGAGTGGGGCTGAAGAATGCAGTGCTGCCTGACACTGCAGGCACTGGCCTTGCTTCACATGTTTATTGGTGCTTTGCACTGGGTCCTGAGTGGGGACCGTTACTCTTGTGGTGGGTTTCACGGACACCGATTTAGCCTAGTCCATCTCCATTGAACTTGATTTGTTGTTTGTTGTTTTTTGTCCAGGGCTAGAATTAATGTGTGTCTGTGAAACTGGCCCCTGTTGAAGTATTGCTTTCCCTTATCTGGAGTAAGACATTGTTCTCTTCAACTGTGTAACAGACATTGAAGGCTGTGAGGGTGAAGATGATTCCCACTTCAATGCCTCTGCTTCTTTTTACAACCTGCCAACAAGGACTTGCAAGATACAGTACCGATAGAGAACAACAATAGATGGAAATAATCACAATGAACACAGAACACTTTGTTTAGTCAGTTCCTCTGCTGTAATTTATTACACTGCTCCATAAAAAAAGCTGGAATCCACAATGCCTTTTTTCTGCTTTGACTTAAAGCATCCAGTCAGAATATATCTTCTTGAATGTCTGGGTCTTGTTCAGTTGAAATGTTTTGATACTGAGTGAAATGGGAAGATAACCTGAAATCAAAGAGAACAGAGATTTCTGTGAGCCCACCAGAACATGTCCCAGGTGTAACGTCAATGACGCAGGAGAGACCGTTCAAATAGCCAACACGGTGTTTCTCAGTCTGTTTCAGCTAAATACACCACCTCCTGCACCATCTATTCTTCAACACCAAATACTGACATGGCCAGACCAGGCTGACTGGATCTCTGTCGGTAGATGGAGAACACTTGTGTTTGTCTCTGTATGTAGTAAATGTTTGCATTGAATGTAAACTGACTAAACGCTTGTTCAATACTCAGATAACCCGTTTGAATTATGTCTTCGATTATCATGCATGCAGGTTTACTATAATATTATGGACCTATTCTTTCTCTGGACATCAGACCATTCTTTTTCAATCTCAGAGACCAACTGAATGCTTGTCTTCTGAATTGAAAGAAGCAAAACATGGAGTCCAAGTTCTCGTCGCCACTGCCTATTGGTGTTTAGCTCATGTCCAGGTTCCATCTGTCTAATAGCGTACCTGGCTAGTTGCTTCAGATGCTTCCCTCAGTCTTTATGCACCCTTGGTGATATCAGTAGGCCTAGCACCTTTTCTCTGGTTCCATTTTGACTAGCGATTGTTGACAGTTGTAGTGTGGACTTGAAGCTGTTTATGTATGTTGTCTTTTACTGTCTGAGCCTCTGGAGAAAAGCCATTTGACTCTCCTCTTCTCTGAAACAATTGCAACACAATGATAATGCATCAATACGGTTCCATCTAGCTGGAGGTAGCATGCTGCCTGAGACCTTAATGTTCAATTATTTATTGGTGCAGAGGCATTACATTTCTGCCTGTAGATGAAACCATATACTTTCTCCAGTGAATTGAACGAGTTTACAACCACGCCCACCATCGATTTGCTATTATCAAACTCGCAGATAAGAAAACGTTCACATTTAACCAAATGTCTGTGTGCTACCTGACGAACATGTTAACATTTCACTTCTAGAAACATAAAGGCCTCATTTAATAAGCAAACAATTGTATTATTCTGTTGCCTTTTTTTATTTTTTTAAACCAGGCAGTTTATTTGGGCTTCTCTAGATGTTTTGTCCTACTCCATGACAGAGTGCTGTTTCCTCTTCGACCCTAAATCATGGTCCAGTAAAAAAGGGTTGTGTTTATACACTGTCTGGGTGAATATGCATCCCACTCCTAAGGATTTCATATTCTCAGACTGCTGTGGTTGATTAAAATAGACATTATCACCCAGTGTCTGCTCATCAGTGAAGGAAAGTGCTTTGGCTTTAAGTTCCTTTGGATGATGTATGTGCGCCTCGTGGCTTACCTTTTAATATATTTTTAACACAACTTGTATGGCAATTTGAGATGTTTCCATTGCGCCAGTCACACTATGCAAATAATGTATTTATTGTATATTTACTTTTAAGTCAGGCACACATGGAGCTTTGTAAATTACTTTGCTTTACTTTGTCAAACACAGTGCTTGAAATAGGTGCTAGGAATGTTAATATTTAGATGCAGGAGATCCACAATACTTTTGATCAGGTCTTCTATATGAGGAACAAGATCTCAGAGTAAAAGGTGGTAGGACTCTGTATTGGTGAAGTTGTCCCCCAGCTGAGCACTGGTTAAATGTGTTTCTTTCAAGGTACGTGTATATGGTTATTTACAGTAACTCTTGAAACCTCATGCACCGTTTTATTCTTCCAAACTACGAACAATGTTCTAAATGTCTTAGACTACAAATGGTGCAAAATACAATTCTATTGTATTCCGGACAATTTCGGTAATGAACCTTTTGATCAACTTGTACCTGCTTCTTTAAATCTGAAAACTTGAAATGTAAGACGCATAAAGTGTGGAGAAAAAAAACTCACTGATGCAAAAACCAGCGTCGGGGGGGGGGTGCCTTGAAGAAATTTAAATTTGTTTCTATTTGCAGATGTGTATGTATGGTATTGAATGCTATTGATACAGAGGATGATGGTTCAACCATGTGTTTCTCTAGTGGTGCAGAATCTCTGAATGATGATGCGGTTTTCCTTTGCTCCTCTAACCGGTTTTAAGTTGGTAGTGAAGTGCTCTGAACCATATTCAAATGATCAAAGTGTGATTTATCTCAAGTGGTTCTGGAGCTTGAGGACCTTTTTGTATACTGTTCAGTGTTCAACTGAAATAAAAAAGAGTGAGCCTTTGGGAACATATGATTGATCAACTCATTAGAAGAACACAGCAAAAATGTAATCAGTCAGTATGGCTGCCTTTACACAGGTTCCGATCTTTACTAAGTGGTCTTTTGACTGAGCATTTGTCAAATCAGATTAGCTCTGGAAAAGATGTCATGTTTCATGCATTCAATGATTATACAATTGAGTTCCATTTTGCTTAGTGTAGGCTGTCATTCCCCTCTATTCTGGCAAGAGTGCAGTGTGCCAAATTTAGATTTGGTATATTATTGTTATAGTTTCTACAGCTGTAATATTTTCAGCTTTAGGAGAAAATACATTTTAGATCAGTTTCTCAACCCTGCTCCTGGACGCCCCCCTGCATGTTTTAGATTTCTTCCTGCCCCAAAATACCTGATATAGCTCATGACTTGATAATGAGCTGATCATTTGAATCAGGTGTGACAGAGCAGGGAGAGATTTAAAACATGCAGGGCAGAGGGGCGCCCAGGAGCAGGGTTGAGAAACACTTTTTGATGATCCATTGTAATTTTAAAATGTTAAGGGAAGATTTTAATGAATAACACTGATGAGAGCAGTGCAGCCTTTCTTCCCTGTTTGTATCAGCACATAGTCAAAGAACATACTTGGCAAACACTCCCTCTGTCTGGGCTGTTGGGTGACAGATACATATTTGGCCATTAAAAATGCATTGTTAAATTACACATAAGCCTATGTTCCCTCACTACAGAGTAACCAGGCTCAGATAACCATTCGCTTTATATCAGAATACAAGTAGGCTATAATTGAAGTTATTTTATTTTGTTGATTTGAAATACTTTATGCAAGGAAAAACACTGATTTCACAACAATGAAATATGGTAATATTATGGATGCATTCTCCCACTCTTTGGTTTTTGAAAAGGATGTAATTGCATCATAGCTTTTAAAAAAATGGATCAAATCTAGCTCAGGTTGCATATTTTATCTGAGAAAAAATCTCAAAGATGAGACTTAATCAGAAACAAATGAAAACCAAAAGAACTTAACCATTGTCTTTGTAACTGATTCAACATGTTGAGTATATTTAGTTCTTTACCCCACTACTAACAGTGTGCCTTTATCAGATACAAAACTGCATTGCAACTCCAAACAAAGGTTTGGGAGGTCAGGTACTACCAAACACAATGTGTTCATGTGGTCTACATTTGTTCTAACTTCGAGGGAGTGATATTAAAAGTCTGATTTAAATACTACTACAGTATATATTTTAACATTCCTCTCAGGAAGCCACCCCTACTAGCAGGTAGTTCCCGGTATTCCCAGACTAGCGTTTCCCAGATACATGTGTGCTGGCTTATAGTCAATGGCAGAAACAGCTACGGTACCAAGCTATTTCCTGACAGTGCTAATAAAGACAATCTGTTCTGTTCTCAGTTGGTCATGAAAACATTTAAATATTCCACGTCATGAGAAAAGAAACATTTGAAAAGGAAAGGATAGAAACTAAAACCATCTGTAGAGGGCATGTAGAGAGAAACCTCTTCAGTCAACCCGTTGTGTTGAAGTAACTGTGGCAGAGGGGGTACAGTAGCAGCAGTAACATGCCACAGTGCTGAATCAGTCCCAGTCCCACTGCTAATATTATGTGCCCTTACTGACTGACATCGGCCAGTGGTGGGAACAGCCCTTCGTGATTTGAGGAACAGTGTGGTCCCCTGCTTCACAAGCCAATGAGGCGTAATCAATAGTACTGTCATTCACATCTAAAGCAGTGTTCAATAAAGAGGTTCTCCACCTCGTTTCATCCACTGCCTCTTCCTCTCAGTAGATTTGGAGGTACGGCGATGTGGCCCCGTCCCTCCACTTGTGGACCTTGTCTGTGATGGCTGTGCGGCAGAGTGGACATGTCTTCTCCCGGTTGAACCACAGAGCAATGCACTCAGAACAGAAAATGTGCTGTATTTGAAAGAGAAAAAAAAACCTGCTGTTTCAAAGGAACAACTCTAGAGCTGGTTTCACAGAAACATTAAGGCTAGCCCCTAACAAAAAAACATCTCAACAGAGAATCTCGATTCAGCTTTTTTCATCCAGGGCTAGACTAAATCGATCTGTGAAACCAGCCCTGTGTTCAACTGTGTTAAATAAATGTATCCTCTAGCCACTGCACATCAACTCAGTTGTTGCTTGCTCTTGGTTTGAGGCTGGGTATCTATAAAAGCAATTTGTGAAGACTGATGTAAATAAGGCTTTATAAAATACATTTGACTGAGTATGAGAGCTAAAGGTCAGTAATAAGTATTTCTGTCAGTGGTGTGGGCGGTGTCTCTCACCTGGCACAGGAGGGCTCGAGGGTCCCTGTACTCCGCCTGACAGATAGGACAGACGCCCCCAGCCTCAACACACTGGCTCCTGGTGGCTGCTGCCCCTGTGTGCTGAGTAACACCGCCACGCGCAGTCAGCACGGATCCAAATGCCTTAGAACGGCCCAAGTTGTACTCACGCAATGCACAAACTACACATGACCAAGCTTCACAGCATGTCCTAGACAAACTAGTCAGCCAACCCACATACCACCGCTAACAAACATTTTGATATAAGTTTAAAATACTGTACCTCGCCACTGAGAAAAATCCTCACAGTTTTCTGTAAAGAACCCCACTGTCCATACAATCCTAAAAGCTAAATTAAAAAAAAGTAATATTTTAGTATATTTTCAAATGTGTAAAGTATGAAATTAAGATTTGTTTTTTTTTTTTTACTTTTAAAGTATCTTTTCAGTCACCTTGAGTATGAAGTAGACCAGAGCCAGCAGCACTCCCAGGGTCAGGCCAGCATTGCCGTCCACCTCTTGGTAGGTCACCAGGTAGCGGAACCACAGGGGGCTGGGAGCCAAGGACTGGTACACCTGGCCCACCTCTTCAACCAGCATAAACCACCGCCCCTGGGGACAAACAGGCCTGGATTAATGTTTTCCTTCAACCTTAGGGAAGGGAACCCAAGTCTACTGATAGCTGCTGTGATTTCTGCATCTTCGTCGTTTAGAGGAGACTAGTTATGTAGTCTCGCGAGGCAGTACCTGCAAATCTCATCATGCATTCTTGCATCTCCGGCTACATGTGTATTTCAAAAATGGTTTGAATGGAGCGAAGGCAAACCTTCAGGAAACCTCCCCACAAATGCCTATTGGCATGGGTTTGTTTTCACTGCCTTTTCCTTACTGAATAGGAAGCATTTTGAAGAGAGTTGTTCTATACATGTTAGTTTGCAGGATTTCAGAAAATAAGCTTTGGGAACAGTGCACTCTATTTGCAAATTTTAGTTAATGAAGACATTACAACATTGCTTTAACACTTTACTGAAGAAAAAAGGAAAAAGGACAATTAGGCATCACTACATAAAGGATATGATAAAAGTTAACTTTCCGAAGCACGATTGTCAGTCCGTGATGTATTGAACAAATCAATGATAATTGTTGAGGATCAGGTTTGTGTTCTGATCTCAAACTGCATAAGCAGGTCTAAATGATATGAAGGAATAGAACAACTGAAAAAGGCGAATTCACAATAATCGTCACTGTTTTCCCAGTGTAGTGTATCAATTCAGATCTGTCTCTGCCTTACCAGGGCTCTGTAGGTCACCAGGTTAGACGGCAACATTAGGATAAGGCACTTGAACCCCATGACGAGGAACTTGAGTATGAAGTTGGTGACGCCCACTGCCCATAAGACTTCCCAGAAACCCAAAGGCTGAACAGCTGGGCTCAGGAAGATGAGGCTTAGGAGGGAAAGATGGATGGGGATTACATTTTACACTCCTAATGATTTTGTATTACCATGAAGTCATTTAGCAGACACACTTATCCAGAGCGACTTAAAGTGGCTTCAGAAAGTATTCAGACCCTCACTTTCTCCACATTTTACGTGACAGAATTATAATTGATAACATGTCAATGTAGTGAAAATGAAAAACTAAAATCCCTCATGTACATATGTATTCAGACCCTTTGCCATGACCCTCCAAACTGAGCTCAGATTATAGTGGCACAATTCAGGCACCATAATGTTAACCTTAAATGTCCGCAATGTATATCAAATAAGGTTGTCCCAGTCTATTGTATTCTGTTGTGATGTCTGGTCGACTGTGAATTCAGGGGAAATTGAAATGTCATGCTTACCAGTAGTAAAGTGTCTCAGTGAGAAAAGTGTAATAAAGCAGGAGTGTGGAAGATGCCAGGAAGAGGAGCAGCCATACACACTCCATCTTTGACCGACGATCCTGAGAAGAAAAACTTGAAGAATCAGATGCAGACTGAGCAGACAGTGTTTAAGAGACAGATTTTACTGTTAGTAATTTACCTGAAGAAAGACTTGGGTTTGAATGTTCTTATTCGCATGAAGAAAAGTTGTAAACAAGCCAACTCCAACTGCTAGACCTGTAATAAAGTAATGAAATTTGTTCCTGACTGTATGTTAAGTTAGTAACGGTACAGGTATTTGTACTAAACCATGGTATAGGGTAGCTCAGTCTGCCCTCTGAACACAAATACAGAAAAATATAGCCGGCAAATATTACCTATAGCTCTTTCCTTGATTTTTTCTGTTTGCTGTTTAGAAAAGGTTTGACACTAAAACATCTGTTTGGCAAAATGAATACACCCTAGATGTGTGTTTGTGACTCTCATAATGACTACTATCCGTTTGCTGAACGGGTGAGAAAGGGACGTTTTTAAAGTTACTCAAGCAGACAACAGACAGCTAGAAACTTACCAAACACCCCTGTAATGTTTTTACATGTAATTGATTTTATTTGTATTTATTCAGTGCTGACCAAACCAAGCTGTCCCATAACGTGATTCGGTATGAACACTGATACACCTCTACTTTATGTTGATACAGTAACGCTTTCCATATATGTTATCTGACTTACCTAGGGCATGCTGGATGACCAGTTTAGCACAGAGGATGATTATGAAAGGAAGACTCTTCTGAACCCAGCGGAAAAGGTAACGCAGCTCAGAGAACGAGGTGCTGGGCTCCCCTGACTCCAGGTCAGGATCAACCTGGTCTGACTCACTGGCATCATTGTGAGAGTGCTGGTGTCCCCCACCATGTGAATGAGAGTGGCTGTGGGAACTGGTTCTGGAACTGGCTCTAGACCTACGGGATGATGCCCCTCCACATTGCTCCCCGGGCCCACCAGAGAGGATAGGTACCCGGACCTCGCCACTAATCTCTGGGATGGCAGAGCCCCCAGTAGCGCCTGCCGGTGTCCTGGTCAGTAGCTCCGGCTGTAGAGTCAGGGACAAGCCATTTCCTGCCTGATGGGCACCCAGCTCGTTGGAGTTAGGCTGCATCACAGTTAGGGAATTCCTCAATTCAGTTCTGGAATCAGTCCTTCAACCACACAAGATACATTAGGTTAACCTGGTTATCGTGTGCAGATGTTAGCTAGCAATTTAGGTTAGCTAAGTTTAACGTTCGACGTTACAGGTTGTTGATAGCTTAAAATAAATGAATGTAGTCTAGCTAATATTATTTGAGCTCGGTACAGTACATGAGTCAATTGATTCATAAAAGATGTTAACACCAACATATCAATATATATCGTTAAAAATCTATATCTAGTTCTCTTGTTTCATAGGGAGTGACAGCTATCGTTAGTAGACGATATAAATGTACTTTACTGTAACTTTAGCGGAGCAAAACACGACGGAGTATAGTGACAAACGGTGCCAAATTGACCGTTCATTGTCAAATATTACAAGATTAATTAGGCTGTCTTTGACCCTTTTGCCACTCATGGCATTCGAGTGATTGCATTTCGTTGATAATATGCTAAATTTCAAATAACAAATAACTAGCTAGCTAACTAATGTTAGCAGCTAACGTTAGGCAGACGATATGTCATTTCAATAGCAATGAAACCAAAATAGCATAAAATACCTGTCATACTGAGTCCGGAGTTTCATGATAAGCCACAGTTCTCCATCTATTAATCTTTCCAAAACATAAAATGAACAGAAAGCAAAAATAAAATAAAATCTAACAGAAACTAGCAACTCACAACCTAAGCCATAATAAGCCTATCGGAGACATGTTGTATACGGCAGCGTCAACGTCACGAACTGACGTAAAATTGGTCAACTGTTGAATAGAACTCCGTAACTTAAGAAGGAACGAATTTGTCAGAACTATTATCAGATGGTTATTTAATTTGTATATAGGCTTAAATCACCTGAATTAAGTAATCACCTTTGAATTATCATAATACTTAATTAACGGGAAAGCAGTGGTCTGACTGGAAATGAAGGAACTTAGGAGACTTATTTTTAATATTAAGGAAACCATCATTTTATTTTTGAAGACAACTGTAATCAGAAAAAACAAACACTAATCATGTTAATTCAACCTAATAATCTCTCTTAAAATATGTTCAGAACCATTTCCATGTTTAATTTCTCATATGCACTGATTTTGTTGTGCAAAAGGCATGTTTATTAACCTGATTTTGAATTTGGGGCCCGCCAACCAGCTGGTAGGCATCTTCACAGACATCTTCTACCTGTCCCGGTCCATGGCTGGTGTTCCCACATACCTCAAGACAACCACCATTATCCCACTGCCCAAGAAAGGTAACACCAAGATAACATCTCCTGTTGCCCCTCACACTCACCACGTCATCCTAAAGTGCTTTAAGATGCTTGAACATTGACCACAAGAAAGACAGATTTCCAGGATCAATGGACCCACACTAATTTGCCTACCACCACAACAGCTCAACCGCGGACACCATTTCTCACTATTCATACGACCTCACCACACCTGGAGAAGAGGAATGTCTATGTGAGAATGATGTTCATTGACCCTAGATTAGTATTCAACACTATTGTTCCCTCTGAACAGGTCTACATAGCTCTAGGTATTGGGTTTTGACACCAGTCTGTGCAATTGGATGCTGTACTTTCTGACAGGTAGAACTCTGTGAGGAATTCCAAAAACACTTTCTCCTCCCTGACTATTAACATTGGGGCTTCCCAGCGGTGTGTGTTCACATAGCCAAGGATTTGTCATAGACTATAAAAACGACCAATGTTGTCAAGGTCAACCGGCGATATTATGATAGGTGCTGGTGACTCATTCTGTGTTTCTTTAGCTGAGCTAGGCATACAGCTTCGGAAAAAAATTAAGAGACCACTTTTTCTTTCCTTTCCAAAAAAGTTGAAAAGGAAAGTTTTGAGTGAGGAACAGAAGCGTTTAATTTGCTGTTGTCTCTTAATTTTAACCCTTCTGTTCCTCACTCAAAACCTTCCTTTTCGACTTTTTTAGAAAGGAAAGAAAAAGGTGCAGTGGTCTCTTAATTTTTTCCGGAGCTGTATGTCATACTTCCTCACTTTTTCTAGACTTTTTATGCCTGGGTCATCTAGTCCTAATCTTGTCAAATTACACTGAAGCCTTATTTACACATGGTTCCAACGTTGTCCTGATCTTATTCACATTTTCACTGTGCTCCCAATTTTAAGTAGACTGCAGATTAAAAGGCGCTTTATGATCTGGTGGTGATCAGATATTATAAGTGTCAACAGACAACACTGATCAAGCACAGGACATATAATGCATGTTAATGACAAGTTAATGACAGGGCCTTCTAAAGCACTGTTTGAACCTAGTTATAACAGGCATTGTTTTTCCTGTCAGCTTTTTGACTGTGCCAGTGTAGTTAGACAGGTGCAGACGATCAAAGGATGGATTTCAATCTGATGGTGATCATATCTCTTAAGTGTAGACAGACAATGTCAGGACAAAGGATGCATGATTGAGGCAGATATGAATGCGACTTAATATCTCATCACAATCAGATGAAATGTGTCTTTTAATGGTCTAATCCTGTCTAAAGGCATAATGAAAATGAGGACTTTATAAAGACATATTTGTGGGGTGCATGGATTGCTTTGAATGCCACTTAGAATTTGTAATAGCTTTTCACAGTTAAAAATCTCACGATCACTGCTGGCCTGCTATGAACAAACTCCATATATGGGTAAATTACATGTAAAACACAAGAAACATTAGGAAATGTCTCTCTATGTACCACATATTATCCTTTCCTTCTTATGCACTACTGTTTTTTTGCTCCATGCATCTGCAATGGGCAGCAAACAAGCCCATTCTGTCTGAGCATGAACAGGCATGTGTCCACAGCCTAGTGCTGACCATGCCACATCTCAGTGATCTATTTTGGGCCCAGGGCCCAGGCTGGACTCCAGGTTGGACTAAAGCAGGTGTCAGATGACTTTCCATTGTGTAAATGATTTCCCACTGGAAGAAAGTTCAGAAGCCCTAGCGGTTTTCAGATGTATTAAGAGATGTGCATTTGCTCATGCCTCTTCAGTGACCCTACAGAACATTGACTGAACAATGTGAGCTCATGACCAAAACACCAAGTGGTTATTGGTAAAATAGAAGCAATACTGCATGATCGCACATTAGCTGCATCTTGTGTTCATAGTCACACATACCGTATACATACAATAGGACATTTCTATGACTGAATAAATGATTCCTCTCCAATATATAAAAGTGGCCAGCCAGAAAGATACAATCTCCGGGAAAATCATTTGCAAGATTTCCTGCAAATATATTCTTATATAAAAATGATGACTGGACCTCCTTCGCATATAGAATCCTCCACTGTAGAGCCTCTACAAATGCTGCATGTCAGTGACGAAATACGCAGTTTTTCTTTCCTCTCTGTAAACTGTCCCTGACTTCTCTGAGAGGTTCTTTAATCTAGGTGTCTGGAGTTGCTGCTGTTGGTGCAGGAGGGGCTGATACGGGCTGCAGTGTATTGTGATCCGGGTGTCATCATCCTGAAAGGAGGTTAATGCTGTGTGTCTGTGCACTACTTGTAGCTGCCCTGCCTCTACTCCGCCTGCCTCCTCACCGCCCTGTAATTAGGTCATTACGTTCAGAAGACTCCTGGGCCCCGGTGAAGACATCTAAGCATCGTGCGGCAGTGCCTCTGGAGGTTAACTTGACATACAAACTGCTGTCTGACCGCCAGGAGGGAGATGAATGGTGCTCGCCAAAGAACGGATGCAGGGATCAGTGTCCTGACGTTGCTTTTGACAGACTCTCTGTTCCTCTCCCAGCAGACTGAAGACCCTTCAGTTGGCTAGGCATTGGGTACATAAGCATCACATCAGAATGGTGTTGGACAGGGCAGATCAGAACCATTGGGGTGAGATAGGGAGGCATTCCTTGGAACATTAGTTATTGACTGCCGTGACCTCAGGGGTCAATGAAGGAGCAGGGTGTTGGTTTGGAGCCTTATACAAGGACACCGAGGTATGGCCCGGAGCAGAAAAAGGAATGAACGATTCATATGCAGCACTTAGTCTGGACAGGATTTCTGCAAAAACAGGAGCATTGACTTCAGAAGCAACAATGCCTTTCACCTGCTTTCAAATGTAATCCAGAGCCATGCACACGCATTCTCCCCGCTGCTTTTTAGTAAGCCAACACTGCTGCTGACCCAGTGACCTGTAGGGCTTGATTTCCAGTGGCCTGTGTTCTGCAGAAACTGGATCCCCCTGGCTGTCATGGTCTGTGCTATTTCTGCTGTCCTCTCTCCAGGCCTGTTCGTGATGTTCTGGAGGAGGAATGTCTGGGCTGCCTGTAAGTGTGTGCCTTATCTTCCTCCTCCGCTACCCTGATTTACTACTGTGTGTCCCCAGAGGAGTCTGCTGTCTGGGATGGAGGCCAGCCCCCTCCATGCTAAAACACATTGCCTGGGCTGCTCTCCTCAGCCGTAGTGCGAGTGACTGTTTAATTTTATGGGAGTGACCTTACATAGAAATGCATTTGTTGTCTTTTGATTTTAGCTAATCAAACTACAGCGAGGCATGACACCTGATGGAATGGTATTCCTGAAGTTTGATCATGCAAAGGAACACTTGTCCATTACCTTTGATTCAGTGCGGTATCTAGTGAGAAAGCTCCGATGCCCTGTGTTCTCCTTTGTCCAACGACGTTGCGATAGACATAATGGGAATGTTTTGTGAAAGACGATTTGTTACTAGACGAAGCCAATTATGCAAATTATTATTGCATTGATAATTTCTCACTTTATAGCTTAATGAAGGGTAAGTTTTACAAATTGTTCCATGCGACCATGGTCGAATTTTGGTGGAAGTGTGCGGGAACTACAGCATGGATATATACACCCAGGGGCGCTGCCAGAGATTTTGGGCCCACTGAAAATATATCGTATTGGGCCCCACCAAATAATGTTCTAAAATTTGTTTAGGGCCCCTGTCAGTCATGGGCCCTTAGAATCATCCTAACTTTCCCCCCCTACGGCGCCCCTGTATACACCAAATGGTAGGTTTCCTTCCCCACATGACTTCTTTTAACTCTCAAGAATTGTTTAATGAGTGTGAGATGATGTGATGATGAAAACAGAAGGGCTATGATTTACATTCTTCAGTCTAAATGTTATACAAAGTTCACATTTTAATGCTTTTTCCCGACAGAAAGGAATGAGATGGAATAACTGGTGAGTGCCAAATACAGTGAGGAATGTGTACACAGAATTAAGGATCCGTAAATGTGGCGTCCCGGGGGGTGTTATCAATACACGGCTCTTCAGGTTCTCTTTACAGGAGTGCTTACTGTATAGA
Organism: Esox masquinongy; assembly: GCA_016801175.1. Lineage (NCBI taxonomy): Eukaryota > Metazoa > Chordata > Actinopteri > Esociformes > Esocidae > Esox > Esox masquinongy. The sequence continues at coordinate 21,865 of JACXGI010001232.1, read as the reverse complement.
GTGGACGTACTTCACAATGTCCAGTAGAGGGTGCCTGATGTAAAGAAATGAGAGCCAGGAGCACATAATACACTGATGGTTATATAATGAAAGTACAGCAGGTCAGTCCCTCAGTAGTGTTATCTACACACACCATACATCAATTGGCAAGGAATGTCAATCATCAGGACTCCCCCTTGATCTATATATAATCAATAATTGTTATAGAAACGCTTTACCTATCTACTTTCTGATGGTGTGGGATTGCATGTAAGCTAATTTCTAAGGTTGCAGGTTTTCTTCCGAAGCGATACAATAGATACCAAATCAGCCTTGTGGAATTGAATTAAAAATACTACATTTTTCCCTGGCCCTCAGAACACCTGAGCTTTTAGGGTTGGGTGGGTACAGAGCTGTTAGGGTTGGGTGGGTACAGAGCTGTTAGGGTTGGGTGGGTACAGTGGTGCTAGGGTTGGGTGGGTACAGAGCTGTTAGGGTTGGGTGGGTACAGTGGTGTTAGGGTTGGGTGGGTACAGAGCTGTTAGGGTTGGGTGGGTACAGAGGTTTTAGGGTTGGGTGAGTACAGAGCTGTTAGGATTGGGTGGGTACAGAGGTGTTAGGGCTGGGTGGGTACAGAGGTGTTAGGGCTGGGTTGGTACAGAGCTGTTAGGGTTGGGTGGGTACAGTGGTGTTAGGGTTGCCCAACTGAATACAACTACCAATCTTCCACTCATGTCCTTACCGATGTGATGATGTAATTACAGTGTTGTTGCTCTCGACACAGGGTAGAGGAGACTGGGGACAACTGTAAAACAACAACAACATGATGTATTTGGATTTTTACCAGCATTCCTATGAATACTCAATGTCCATTATTAATTAACCTTCATTTGCATTCCTTGTTGTTTTTCTCTCCAGTAGGGCAATGTCAATATGTGTCTTGCAACAGATTAGTCAAGGTGTCTCCCATTGCTCCACAGTCATTAAGCATGAACCACATTGTAAACAACAAGGCTTTGGAAAGCAATCCACACTAGAATGGATGCCCCAATACAGCAGTCAACAGTGAATGGTATTGTTATCCAGTTTGCTGCCCACTATTTGATGTGTGTATATCACAGCATATGTCTTTCTTCTATTCCACCTCTCTCTCACATCCTGGGTCCAAAACCCTTTTCAGCATGCTGACCTCAGTTCAGGTCCCCAATGTTAATATTGTTCTTATTCATTATAATTTAAAAAGCCAAACTGATCCTAAATCAGCTACATTTGTACTCTGAGAGTCTTTGTGAATACGGGCTCAGGGCTTCAGAACATTGTGCAAATGAATTCTGGTCAGAAGACCCACATTCTGCACACACACACACTCTCTCTCTCCCTCACACACACACACACACACACACACACACACACACACACAGAAACATATCAGAAAAACTAGCAATTCTCTTAAGCTGCCTCTAAATCAGAGATGGGGCAACGGTTAGGGGGCGGCAGGTTGGTAAGGGCTGTTGGGGGATGGCCAGAGGAGAGCTCCACGCTGACAGTACTGTGATGTGTTTGTAAAATGCTGGGAATGTTGGAATTGGATAGATCCTCTGCTCTCATCGCCCAGCTCTCCAAGCAGCTCTGTAGGAAACCACTGTGTGAGAAGCTGATTTTGGAAGGTGCTGGTTTTGGGTAGACGTTGGGCTAATTGCTCAACACAAATTCTGTCATGTTACCTGCCACTGTGTTTTTTCCCCGTGATGTGCTATGACTGTGTGTATTTGCTTTGTGAGAGAGCACCTACTGTATTCGGAAATGCTTTTCAGAAGTGCACAATGTCCACATATGAGTCCTGTTGCCATTTGTCTGCCAAGCGACAGTTGTTGGCAGAGACATTAACATAATTCATCTTGTAAGGTTTGATGGGTTGGGTTCTGTACAAATGTGTTATTTGTGGGCCAGGTTTGTGGGATGTTGATATCATACGGAGTGATGGATAAATGGAGCTGGGTCAATAGTAATAGTTCTGGTTGTGGTTTTACGCTGACGTGACATGCACACAGCAGACCAATGGTCTGGAATGGACTTGAGGAAATGGCCTCTCCTGTTGCTGGTTACTCGCATCAATTGATTGCTTTAATTTGGCCTGTAATGCGCCAGTAACCTCTTGTGATTAATGTGTGTGTGTGTGTATGTGTATGTGTGTGTGTAAGAAAGAGCAAAGTTGTGTGTGCTTGTGTTTGTGTGATGCTCTGTGTTCTTACTACAGCAGATTAGTACTGTTTGGCCCTGCAGGGACCCAGAGGAGTGGAAGGATCACACAGTCAGTTGAGGCTGAGCAGTTCACTAGACTATGCCCCTACCTGTGTCTGTGTAAAGGAGAGGACACAGAGACAAACTACACTATGCCCCTACCCGTGTCTGTGTAAAGGAGAGGACACAGAGACAAACTACACTATGC
>JACXGI010001232.1:0-14120 GCA_016801175.1 Esox masquinongy | reverse complement strand
TTAAATAGACATTTTGGTGAATACAATAACATTCCCACTATAGTCAAATGTCCCCCCAAGTATCAGAGTCACTCGTACTCCCTTGGATTAGAGGCAGGGTTATGGCCAAATTTAGGGGAACATTTGGCAGCCCTGTTCCTGGAGAGCCACAGGGTCTGCCAGATTTGAAGATCAGGTGTGTTGATCTTTGTAAATTAGTGAGCTGACTGACTGAGCTAACTGATTAACATGATTAATTAAGTTCAAGTCATCTGGTCTTCCAGGTGGGTTAAATATAAATCTTGCATTCCCTGCGGCTCTCCAGGAATCGGTTGTCAACCTCTGGATCAGGGTTAAGGATAGCTTGAATAACATAATCAATGCTAACTGATGTGTTTTAATACCGCAGTAAGAATAGGCTCTAGAGATCTACCCCAGACATATACAGTATAATATTTTCTCTCTTCACATCATGGTAGTAATAGCAATGCCTGTCAATATCTACTAATGTATAGATGTTTTTCCAGTACATGACACAATGATATCATGCACCAATGCATGACCTGAAGACTATCTGACACCATTTCAAAAAGCCCTACTTTTACACAATTAGTACTTAAAACACTTTTTTTGTTCTAATGCTTAGCTTATATTTGGTTGTTGTCTTTACAAAAAAACAATTTTGTTTGCAGCAATTGTTAGCTGGAATGCTAACTGAATTTTTTTTTAAATCAAAAACTAGCCCAAAAACTATTTTATTGGTAGTGAGTCTGATGTAATTGTTTTGTTATGATGATGGAAACATTATGATAAACAGGACATTCATAAAGGAATTAAAACCCATTTATAATCCCAAAGACAAAAACTTTAAAATCCTCTCAACACATAAATTAAGGCTTTTTTTGCTGGAGCTCAATGAAAACTGTTTTCTACCTCTAATAAATTTAGCTAACGCTGAAAGGACTGTCTTCTTTGTGTACCAAGTCCTAGTGGGGTCTCCATCTCTCTGTGTTAGTGTTTTAGTCTGAAGACTGAGATGTCCCCATGAGATAGCAACTGGTTATTACCTCCCTCCTACCACCTCCTCCCGCTCTTGGACACACAGAAAGAAATATGGTCGTGCCTTGGAAAACCTCACCTGTAGAAACGAAATTGCTTACTTTCTCAATCAAAACCCATGAAACATACTGATTTCTATGGAAAGTAATGTCTTTTGTTGCTTTCAAGATAATTCTAATTAGATGACAAGAATCAGACAGCAGATTTCAGCTCTGCTGCTCAGAAAGGCAATGAAAAGCACAGCCCTTTGAATAGGCAAGGGTAGATTACACAGGTCCTTAGTGTTATAAAACATGTATGACAACACACAAAGAAATTCTATATTGCATTGTTTAAATGCGCAGTTACAAGAGCAATAACCTACAAATATGTTAAATCTGAAAGCTTCCTTGTCATTCAAACATATGTGTTGTGACATTCAGAGACAATGCAAAGATATTCAACAAAATGAATGTGTTGTACAGTGAAATGAACAAATAACAGTTTTTGTATCTGAAATTATTTTGTTTGAAATATTTAGCAGCATCCCTGGTGGGATGAATGTGGGAAGGAATGGTGAGGTCTTTAAAAAAGTTTCTATTCCATGAGAAAAGGGACACTACTTATAGTAAATGTAAAAGGCAGTCACAGTGGGAGTCATCAACTCAAGACCGATCACATTCTCTCACTAAAGTAATGGAAACACACACCACTCCTTCTAGCACACTTCCTGGTAAAACAGTCAGTGTGTGTTATCATATTATCATATTCCTTCTGGATAAGAAAAACACTTCCTCATGGAGTTAAATCAACCCATCGCTCTTCTCCAATGAAGGAGTCTACTGAATGAGAAGGATGGAGGAAGAGTAAGAAAGATGGGCTGTAATGGCACACCACCTATCTCCTCCCTTTCTAATTAATATGCATTTCATTAGCAGGCCTGCTGTGAGCCCTGCTCCTTTGGCTGGTCTTGCGGTGTGACTCCCCCAGGGACCGTCTCTAGTGATTGTCATGGATGGCAGCATATCCAAATACACTCACATCCAGTCACATTGAAATGTATAGATTTAGCACCACACCACTCATCTCTCTGTTCTTAGGTGATAGGTATGCTCAAAAATATATACTACACCGTGTGTGTGTGTGTGTGTGTGTGTGTGTGTGTGTGTGTGTGTGTGTGGACACTTGTATGTAGCACACCGGGCCCTTAAGTCTGAAAATGGATTGGTCCAGGAGCTGTTCCTCAGACTGGGAGGCTAGGTAGGCAGTTATGGGAGATAATCTGAAGCAAGAATTGTGAATAATTTTCTCCTCCATCATTTAAAGGTATATTTAATTTAAGAAGCAGGAGGAGTGTGTATATGTGTGTGTCTGTGTTTTTGTCTGAGTGTGTGTGTGTCTGAGTGTCTCCCTCTCCTCCCTCTCTCTTCTGAGAGGTACAGCTGTCACAGTGACACTTTTCCCATACATAATTGAGTGCACAGTGCACAAAGCTCTGAAAGCGTGTAATCCATTTCCAGTTTCTCCTGTTGAATAATCAGCCAGAACCAATGGGGACAGGAGGACGGGGAAATCTGCCCATCCACCTGCCTGTCCTCTGTCACTGGGTTGAGAAATCAGGTGTTGGTGGTGGCTGTAGTTAGAGTGGTGATGGTGGGTGATGAATGTGTTGGTGGTGGTGGTGGTGGTGATGATTGTGATGGTGGGGATGATGGTAATGGTGGTGAGAGTGAGGATTGTGATGGTGGTGATGTCGGTAATTGTGGCGGTTGTGGTGGTGAGGAGGATTGTGATGGTGTTAATGTCAGTAATTGTGGGGGTGTTGAGGAGGATTGTGATGTTGATGTCGGTAATTGTGGTGGTGGTGAGGAGGATTGTGATGGTGGTGATGTCGGTAATTGTGGTGGTGGTGGCTGTAGTTAGAGTGGTGATGGTGGGTGGTGAATGTGATGGTGGTGGATGTGAGTATTGGTGTTGAGGATGGAGGTTGTGATGATAGTGTTTTGACAATTCTAACTAGTGTTAATTACTGAACATAAATACTGGCTCAGCTTTAAATGACCACTTTGAGTCACGGTAGTAGGTGGTTGTTTCTTTCTCTACCCCTTTCCCACTCTCGCCTTGCTGCCTCTCCTTTCCCTCCCTTCCTCCCCACTCTCATGACGGCAGGGTCTCAAACTCACAATACCAGGAATCAAAGCAGACGAAGTCCAAAGGAACTGTGCATTGTTGTGTATGTGTGTGTGTGCGTGCGCGCACGCGTGTGTGTGTGTGTGCGTGTGTCGGTGCGTGTTTGTGTGTGTGTGTGTGTGTGTGTGTGTGTGTGTGTGTGTGTCTGCATATGGAATGACTGTGGTGACTGTGACATCCATTCCCCTCCCCTGTCTTTGCATAATTAATCAACGGCCTTCAGGGGCAGCATGATTCACACAGATCTGTCTCAGATAGAGGAGCCCTGGTAATAATACCAGCCCACCCAGGTAATTATCAAACAAATTCCTGTGGGCCTTTAGAGAGGCTTTAGAAAGAGAATTCATTGTACAAACACAAGGAAAGCTGTTAAGATTAAGTAAATTGTAATGCCTTTGCTTGAAAGAGAATCTTGAAAAAACATTAGCAGTGTAGAAACATTTTTATGAAAAAGAGAGGGTGTTACCAGCAATGTTCTATATGATAAAAAACAAGAAATCCTCAGTACTTACACATAGTGTTTTATAAACACAGTAATCAGACTACTATAATTATTATGTAGCAGTCTTTGTAAATCCCCCACTTCACTGGTGTTTGGACAGTTCAGCTTCTTAGCTGAGAATGGATTGGTTATGGTTACCTGTCTAGGAGTCCTAATGGAACTATAATACACTCAGCCTTTGGTGAGGTAACAAGGGCAAAGACACTGCAATCTACACTGAACAAAAATATGAGTGCAAGTAAAAGAAACAAGCTCCCAGAAAAGTCTTTAAAAGCTTATTTCTCAAAATAATGTTGTGTTTCAATTTCTGTTTAATGTAGAAAATCGGCTTTAAAGTTCATTATAACTTAATGATCTCAGTAGTATTCTTTTTACAAAACAGCTAATCAATTTTCTCCTTGCTTTCACACAAAATGTAAATGATTTTGTGTTAAATCATTTTTGCACAATAGTAAACACAGCTCTCTGCAAAAGACATAAAACTCAGTTGAATAAATTATGTCAAACTGTGTCAAAAAGTTCAGACATTTAGTTACAGCTGAAACAAACTACTGCTTTGAATGTGATGCTCTTCTAGTCCCTAATCTGTAGGTGTCAGAAAAAACACTTTTATCCCACTAGAATTAATTTTTCAAAATTAATTAATTGAAAGTTTTTTACTTGCTTTGGAAATATTTCCACAAGTATTTTGTGATTTTCTCAAAACTGTATACAAACTTCTAAACTGATTATACTTGTTCCACAGCAGGTCTTACATTCAAAACAAATCAGGATGCTTTTATATTTGGTTTGTAAACTTTCAACTAAACTATGAACACGCTTCACAAAATTCACACCATATTGACAAAACCTACAGTTCTAACACAAAATGTTATATTATACTCAAAACCATATTATCTGGAGTATACATGAAAAAGTCACACCAAAACATCAAATACTACTGAATACACACGGCATACTGTTGAGAAGAACTGAAAAAAACTATTAGTAAAAGGTATTAATTAATCAATAACCATAATGTGTTTCAGAATCCCCTGCTATAAATGTTGCACTTTGGATGAGGCAGTAAATTATGTCTAGAGATAATGCTAAAGTGTTCATGAAATACAAATACCATCATTTGTGGGCGACATTGACAAGAACTCATGGCCAAATGCTGAAGACAGTATTTACAGAAATGTGTGTTTTGTGTGTGCTAAACATTTCTTTCATGATATTACAGTATAAATTCTCACAATATTTGTTGCATTTGATTAAACAGAAAACCTATGTCGCAATAAAATTGTAATTTGTGATTTTCCATCAAAGATTGTAGATGTCTTCACTGATCACACTTTAATTACTGGATAGAAATTATGGATGTTTTTTTCAGTTAAGTGTGTTGGATAATGAACAGTTTTGTTGAATGTGAAAATATTGTTACATACTGTAGCAGATCACCTTCATGTGTCTTGCACAGTTGACTCTCAACTGAAAGGCAAAGAGAGGCTTGGTGAGGTGGGGTTGTCTGGGGTTGGCCTCATTGTGGCAGTTCTGGAGGTAAGGGTGCAGGAAGTCAAAACATGGCCGGCCTCTGTTGGCTCCATCTCCTTCCTGTCTCCTCCCCCTATGTCCCCTATGCCATGGGGAGGGCGGGGAGGGCAGCTTGACTTGACATTGCACACTTTTTTCTCCTGCTTTCCGCAGCTTCTGCTTATTCTTCAGCTCCTCTGTTTCCATTGCAATTAAGACTAAGACATAACCCTGACCTCCATATTAGGGAGCGGTTGAGAGGTGGCTAATGATGGTGGCAGTTGAGATTAGCTATGTAGGCGGATTTAGCGGATTTGTGGCTTACCGAGAGATCAGCTGGCATTAATCTAGTGGCCAATCTTTGTTGCAATAGGCCCAATGTGTGTCATGATGTCATATCTGTCATGCAGACTGACATACAGACTGAGTGTCATTGACTGTTGGTGTCTGTCGATGTGTGTGTTAGTGTGTCTGCCTATCTGCACAGGAAAAACTAAATCAAACATGGAAATGGGTTTAGTTGTGGATTGGAAAGGATTCCAGGCACAATGTGTCCCATGAAATAAGATCTGTCAGGACAATTCTGGATGTATTTTCCTGAAGGGACTGACAGACAGGCTGAGTGCTGTTGGCCTCGTATCACTGAGTTGTCTGAGAATCCATGGAGAATGGGATCACGGGTGCGTGCGTGTGTGTGTGTGTGTGTGTGTGTGTGGATGTATTACCTAACAAGTGTCCTCACAAGTATACGAACCCATGGTAGATCATGACTTTTGGGGACATTTTTCTCACTTCTATACATGTCTTTTTTTGGCTAGAGGTTAAGGTTACGTTTAGGATTCTAATGAGATTAGGGTCAGGTTTAGGGTAAAGATAGAGTAAAGTTCAGATTTTGGGGTTTTTGAAGGTTAAGGTCAGGGTTAAGTTTGGGGGTTAGAGAATTTTTTTATGGAAATATATTTGGTCCCAAAAAGGTTCTCGCAAGTATAGCAAAACAACTGTGTGTGTGTGTTTGTATGTGCATGCGTGTGTGCTTGTTTGTATTTGTGCCAGACTATCAGCATGTGTGTGCTTGTGTGTTCGTCCATGAGTGTGTGTCAGTCCATTCGTGTCATCCATCCGTGTCTGTGTGTATGTGCGTGTGTGTGTGTGTGTGCGTGTGTGTGTGTGCACAATTAAATCCTTCAGTCCTGGCTTCCCCCCAGCCCAGCGCTTCTCAGACATCCTGTGTGTTTCTGGTGACTAATCAGGTAATTGATCATAGAGACAGGTAATTATTCCTGTGCCAAGCTCCCTGGCAAACCAACAGCCCGGCTGGAAGAATCCATCTAATTCAAGTGCCCAATAATAGACGAAAAAACCAGTGAGACCAGGGAGGACTAAAGGGTGGATCTGATGGGAATAGGATCAAAGCAATAAAGACCCTAAATCTGTAGACAGAAGATTTGAGGCATTCAGCGTCTGTCTGGATAAGATACACAGTATGTGTGTCCGTGCACATGTATGTGTGCAAGTTAGCCATCTCACTAGATGCACAATGATAAGACTAAATGTCATATTCAATTCTAAAAGCATTCAAAATGTGTTAATCCTTTTCTGTTTCACTCAAAATCAAAACAGGTTTCAATACAGGTATCCCTGCAAACACCCTGTCTTTTGGAATCCCCAGAATGGCAAGAGGTTATGTCATTTTTTTCACTGAACTAGGGGCTTTATTGCACAAGCTGGGAGCCCAGCCAACAGTGGGTTGCAGTTGTTCAAGTAGGAGATAAGTTCCTGAATTCCTGTGCCTCCTTCCTAGCCTCTTCCTATCAACATCTGAATGTTGTTGAGCATGAACCTGCACAAGCGAGTCATAGCTTTTATGTTGGCGTGGAACGTTAGTATCCTCCAAGGTCACACTTTGGTTGTTTGCACTCTGGAAGGGGGACACAATGGAGTTGTCAGCCATGATGGAGAGGTCTAGGAATGGACAAGCCTTCGCCCGGAGGTAGAGCTGCTCTGTCTTGTCGAGGTTGAGCTCATGGGCCGACTTCCAAGCAGAGACGTGTGCCAGGCAGGCAGAGTTGTCAGAAGACAGAAAACATTTATTCACTGACATCCACTTAGTAAGGATACGGGAGAACACGTTTGGAGATGAGCTGAATTACTTGGTGTATAAAGCGAGGAGGAGACACCAGTAGTGAGTGTCCATGGGCCAGACATCGATTCTCTCCCCATCACCTAGTAGGATCGGCCAGCCAGGAGGCATTCAATCTAAGAGTGTGCGATCCAGGGTAATATGCATGTACATGCATTTACTATTACTTTATGCAACTGATGACATGAGTCTTGTTATTTTGTCTCCTCCAAAGCCTTTCCTCCAAGCTACAGTTATCTGGTTGACATAGTATGAATGCTGATGTAGTGGGACAGGTGTCTGCAGACTGTGATAGAGGGCTTATAGGTGTCTCTCTCCTCGAGCCCGGCCCTGCCTCGCTACATCACAGCCTTTACCATTCAGCCTCCTAGCTGTAATGATGTCATCTCGGTTTGTTCTGGGTTAGTGGGTAATCCAATATCCTTCAGTACAGTATACCCCCGTCTGTACTCTGCCTGGATTCACGAACATTCCAAAAACTACAACAAAGCTTTGGGACCATTTGTAAATGATCATCAATATGCTGTTTTTGAGGTCTTTTATTTGTTACTGTAATTCTCTAGTTAATTCCATGGAATTAACAGTCAGTATCTAGGTTTCCACCCAACCGGCAAGATATATTCATGCAAGTATACTTAACTCTACATATAGAACATATGTGCATATTTCCATCAAACATATATTTTTTTGCTGATAAAAATAATGTGTGATAATGTCCTGCACATAAACAACTTCTTTTCACTCTTTTTCACATATACCAAATACAAATCTTAAGCTGGATTTGTTTCTGTTATTTTAAACACTTCCAGTTGTTTTGTCACTTTGGGTCTGGCACTCTAGCCAACAGCTTGCAAAAACAGTAGACCAGTACACTAAGCAAAATAATGTAATTACAGTACACTAACTTACATGACCACATTATTGTGGACATGCAGAGTTGAGAGTTTTAACATGTCATGATCTGCTTCCAAGACATGTTCAAGTAAATGAAACTCGAAGGTGCAAGAACAGCCATGCATCAGCCATCATATCACAAGCAAAACACACTCAAGCTTAATGTTTCATAAGGGCATTAAGCTCGTCCTGGTGTATTTACAAACCATCATCATTATTTATTTATATCAGTAGCCTAAATAAGCCAAACAATACTACAGTGGATAGCCCTATATGGTGGACTCTTGTCACTAGCTTCAGTAACTAAAAACTAAAAAATAAAGTAGGAAGTAATTGTTGACATTTATATGAAAGTATTCCTGCCAATATTTGCACGAGGGCATTTATTTTACCCACACAAAAGATCCCACCATGTTGAATAAACAAATTGTCTGCCAATGTTATATTTTACAGACACTTCCTACTTCAATCACACCTGCTGTGGTGTTTTTCATACAACTTTACGCAAAAACTGCGGAAGAAAACATGGTTGGTGTTCCACTGTGTACTTTGTTGGGGATGAAGACCTTCATCTTGTTGGCTTTGATGCTGTGAATAGATAAGACTTGGGGAAAGGGGTATGCTGTTGTTTGTTGTACAGCTTGTCTGTGGTAATACTGTTCTGGGGCCGTCTCTTCACTAGCAGTTCTTTCCCCCACATCACTATCATTCTTTGTCATTTTTCATCTTTGTGAGTGAGATTTTTCCCCTCATGTTTTCCTTCTGCTTCCCAACCCTTCAGAATACTCTTGCTCCCTTCCTCTTTCCTCCAAGCAACTAAGTGGGCAGATGTTATTCCCTGAAGAGGCAAGAAACTCAAATACCAGATAAAACATAGAGCTGGAAGTGTGTCGAATGGAAATGCTAAATCTAGCATGAAACCATCCAGGCCGTATGAGACTAATCAGTGGTTGGAAAGTAAACAAATACGTAAACAAGCGCTGCACAGCAATCTAATATATACTGGACGTGGATGGACCTTCTGGGAGGGGAAAACGTCCTGACTGCTACTAAGACCTGAACTGTGAAACAAAAAAGAGCAGAAATCTTTTCCTTTGTCTTATAATGGTGGGTGGGAGGGAGGGAGTTAGGGCAAGAGCCAGGGAAGAAGGAAAGGGAGTGAGGGGTTGGGTAAGGGGTGTGATCTCCGTAGACATGAGAAGTAGACAGGAAATGAAGGGTAGAGGGTGGTATGTTGAAAGTACCAAGTCTCTTCTGAACCTTTGTAGACTCGCCATTAATGATGTATTTCTATAATAGAAACAACCGGAACTAGCATTAAACTGGTTACTTCTGAGCTCAGGGGGAGAGAGAAAGAATGAGAGATGGGGGAAGAGGGAGAGAAAGAGAACATACAGTAGATGATGAGAAGCTAAGTGAAGAGAGAAAAAGGTTAGTGACAATCCTAGTGAAACAGCCCTGGTCACACAACAGAATGATAAATATTCAGTCACAGAATAGGAATGTCTGAAATATAAATGCAGGAATAGTTAACAGAAACATATGCCTATGATGATTTCAGTTCCATTATTCATGTTAGTAGAGTACATATTAATGGTAGAGAACGATTTTGCCGCCAGAAAGAACATAATCATCTAAATTTGACAGATGTAATCAACTAAATTATTTTTTCTTTAGTATTTCTTTAGTATAATTGAATAGGTAATTAGGACCGTCTATGCTATTTATGACCACATGCATTTCAGTAATACTTAAAAATTAAGAATGGGTTATTTTCAGTCTCAGTGCTTTCACTTTATATTCATATTCTTCCAGATGATTCCAGGAAATAACAACTTGCCTTTTAGAATCCGTGGTGCTTGAAAGTCGCTATGGGCCATCTCTGTCTCAGCTTCACACCAGACCGCTTCCTCTGGTTTTGACTGTCACAAGCATTAATTAGCAATCAGGTGTGATGTTGGTACTGTGACCTGAGGACTGGGGCTGGCATTAAATTGATGGCTGGAGCTGATCAGGTGGCTCTGAGATAAACCCGGTGGCTGTAGAACATTGCGTCACCTGGCCAGACATAGGAGGTCCTCCCCGGTCCTTAAGACTTGTCATGCTGCTAAAGGCAAAGCAGTCACAGCTTAGCCAGATCCAGGCAGGGTTTTACAGGGCTAGTATGTAGGAACTAAGGAGATAGAGGTGATCCATCAATATGTCTCCCTGTCTGTCTGTTTCTTTGTCTCTGACCATCTGTTTGTCTCTGTTTTCCTGTAACAATGTACTCCATATGGGTCTGTCTTTCACTGTAGCAATAGTTTCCCTTATACCTCCGCTCACTCACTATTTACTTCCAGAAAAGAAATGCTCAACTCTGTCAGCAACTGCTTCACTATCATTAATTGTATGTGTGTGATGTATTCTCCACACAACAAAAAGGAAACTGTCAATGAGAGTGACATATTTGGCTCCATATCCATCGTGTGGACCATGCTAAGCTGTGAGGTTTTAACTCAGAGACCAACAATCTTTTCTATTACTGTGCAGATACATATAACCCTGATTCCAAAAAAGTTGGGATGCTGCGTAAAATGTAAATAAAAACAGAATGCAAATCATTTAAACCCTATACCAGTTTCAAACCCAAATGTTTTGGGTTTTTCATGTTTTCTTGTTTACTGAAAAATACATGCCCACTTTGAATTTGATACCAGCAACACATTTCAAAAACATTGGGACAGAGGCATCAAAAGACTGGAAAGTTGTGTTACACTAAAAAACTAAACCTGGTGGAATATCACACAACTAATTAGGTCAATTGTCAACAGGTCACAAACATGATTGGGTATTAAAAGATCGTTCCACAGAGGATGTGTCTGTCAGAGGTGAGGATGAGGAGGTCTTCACCACTCTGTGCAGGCAAATAGTGCAACAATTTAAGAATAACTTTTCTCAACATAAAAATGCAAAGAGTTTGTGGATCTCATCATCTACAGTACAGCATATCATTAATTCTGCAGGTATTACAACAGCATGACTCCGTAATAAAAGAGTCTGGGTGCTGAACTGGCCTGCCTGCCGTCCAGACCTTCTTGTTCTAATGAAAAATACAAAAAAGGAGACCCCAAACTGCACTCCTATATCAAGCCAGAATGGAAATACATTTTCCTTTCAAAAGTAACGTATATATACAGTGGATATAAAAAGTCTACACACCCCTGTTAAAATGCCAGGTTCTTGTGATGTAAAAGAATGATACAAAGATAAATTATGTCAGAACTTTTTCCACCTTTAATGTGACATATAACGTGAACAATTCAATTGAAAAACAAACAGAAATCTTTGAGGGGGAAAAATAAAAAATAAAAAACTCACTATAACCTGGTTGCATAAATGTGCACACCCTTAAACTCATACATTGTTGAAGAACCGTTTTGATTTTATTACAGCACTCAGTCTTCTTGGGTAGGAGTCTATTAGCATGGCACATCTTGATGTGGCAATATTTACCCACTCTTCTTTGCAAAAGCGCTCCAAATCTGTCAGATTGCGAGGACATCTCCTGTGCACAGCCCTCTTCAGATCACCCCACAGATGTTCAATTGGATTCAGGTCTGGGCTCTGGCTGGGCCATTCCAAAACTTTAATCTTCTTCTGGTGAAGCCATGCTTTTGTTGATTTGGATGTATGCTTTGGGTCGTTGTCGTGCTGAAAGGTGAACTTCTTCTTCATTTTCAGCTTTCTAACGGATGCCTGAAGGTTTTGTGCCAAAACTGCCTGGTATTTGGAACTGTTCATAATTCCCTCCACCCTGACTAAGGCCCTGGTTTCAGCTGAAGAAAAACAGCCCCAAAGCATGATGCTGCCACCACCATGCTTCACTGTGGGTATGGTGTTCTTTGGGTGATGTGCAGTGTTGTTTTCGTGCCAAACATACCTTTTGGAATTATGGCCAAAAAGTTCAACCTTGGTTTCATCAGACCATAACATATTTTCCCACGTGCTGTTGGGGGACTTGATGTTTGTTTTTGTAAACTTCAGCCAGGCTTGAATGTTTTTCTTTGTAAGAAAAGGCTTCCGTCTTGCCACCCTACCCCATAGCCCATTCATATGAAGAATACAGGAGATTGTTGTCACATGTAGCACACAGCCAGAACTTGCCAGAAATTCCTGCAGTTCCTTTAATGTTGCTGTAGGCCTCTTGGAAGCCTCCCTGACCAGTTTTCTTCTCGTCTTTTCATTAATTTTGGAGGGACGTTCAGTTCTTGGTAATGTCTCTGTTGTGCCATATTTTCTCCACTTGATGATGACTGTCTTCACTGTGTTCCATGGTATACCTAATGCTTTGGAAATTCTTTTGTACCCTTCTCCTGACTGATATCGTTCAACAATAAGATCCCTCTGATGCTTTGGAAGCTCTCTGCGGACGATGGCTTTTGCTCTGAGATGCAACTAAGAAAATGTCAGGAAAATCCTACTAGAACAGCTGAACTTTATTTGTGATTAATCAGAGTCACTTTAAATGATGGCAGGTGTGTAATGACTTCTATTTAACATGAGTTTGAATGTGATTGGTTAATTCTGAACACAGCCAAATCCCCAGTTATAAGAGGGTGTGCACACTTATGCAACCAGGTTATTGTAAGGTTTTTATTTTTCATTTTTCCCCCTCGAAGATTTCAGCTTGTTTTTCAATTGAATTGTTCACATTATAGGTCACATTAAAAGTGGAAAATGTTTTGACATGATTTATCTTTGTCTCATTCTTTTACATCACAAAAACCTGGCATTTTCACAGGGGTGGGTAGACTTTTTATATCCACTGTATATACATGACTCAAAACCTTCCTTTTCGACTTTTTTGGAAAGGAAAGAAAAAGGTGCAGTGGTCTCTTAATTTTTTCCGGAGCTGTATATCTATCTATCGATCGATCGATCGATCGATCGATCGATCGATTAGATAGATAGATGGTTTCCTGAGAGAAGGCAGTTAGTGGAGCTCTCACTTACCAGCTTCCCGACTGGGAGAGAGCTGGATGAAGAACATGGAAATTCCATTCACATGCTCTCTGGGATCAGTTGTCTTACTCCCCCCTCCCTTCCCTCTGTATTTAGACTGCTGTTTCACGGAATTGTGAGGTCAGGACTGGTTCCAGTGGGAACTGTGTGTATGTCGTGATGTGTTTTGTAGAGTGTTCATATGACGGTTAATGCTATATTACACAATGGCTAATTCCATCGAACAGGCATTCACCTTTATCCTCCCCTGGATTCTGATGGTTCCACAGCAGATCATGGCCTTATGGAGCTATAGCATATTGCGTGCACATTGTTGATAAATCCATTTTAATAGCCTTCACGCACATTAGGTGGAATACTTGCAATTTCAGTGGTCTTCAAGGCTCATCTGTCATACGAACACCACAAAATACTTCATATGTTTTCTTACACAGACCACTGCCAGAGGTATTTCTAGATATTTTGACCTATAACTAATATGTTCACCTTCATGTAACCTTTCATAATTAACATGAAGATGCTCAATAATAATAACTGATGTACTCTTGGCGGTGAATTTTTCTTCTGTTCCTTAACAGTTACAATGATGCCCTCAGAGGCACAAGGTATTAACTTATCTGCGTTTATGTTCCACGGAGGTACAGGGCTTCCCGGTACTGGGCCAGGTGTGTGCCCCACGGGCATGACACGTATGGGGTGGCAGGACAAGTCATGCTCCCTGCTGCCAGCTGCGTCATATTCATTTGGCACTCAATGGAAGTAAACAACCTAAAACTGTGAGGAGCCTTAAATCTTTCCAACAAAAGGCACACTTTTTCCTGTGTTGTTGCAAAACATTTTCCCCTGAAGACTACAACCCTG
>JACXGI010001231.1:77375-99263 GCA_016801175.1 Esox masquinongy | reverse complement strand
CCCCCCCCCCCCCCCAATATCATTCACCCAATGTAACCGGAAACCAAAAAATCCTGAATGCACGATCCATCAAACAGCCAAGTGGTTAGAAATCACCTACCTAAAGTCTGCTTCGTGGCTCTTCCTAAGCCGCAGTGTCAGACGTGTCGACAAGTCACTTTACGCAAGTCAGAGTCAATTATCAAGCGTTGAGCGTGAGCACAGGATCAAGTTTCTAAGGTGTCAGTAGTGTGGTGCCTGTCATCGCGAGTCTTTAGTATGGGAGATCTGTTTCCACAGAAGGGCTTTGAGGTTGTTCAAGATGAGCGAATGCTCCATGTCCATGTGGCCGGCCGAGCCCCTCAGGGCCATGCAGGTATACAACTGCCTCTCCAGCTCCTCCCTCAGAGCTGACGGTGCCCCCCTCAGGAGGTAGTCCCTCAGAGCCCTGCACGCCTTGGCCAGGTTCGGCTGGGTCACCTCCTCCTTGCATCGCCTCCGAGCCATGTCGCACGACGTCCTGCAGTTCGTCCCCAGCACGCAGTCGCCGTCCTCATCGCAGGGCAACGCGCGCATGGTTCGGCGGAACGTGTCCTCAGAAACGATTGCCTTCAGGTCGGTGAGGCGGAGGTCGTGGCGGTCCGTGTAGCCAAAGTGGTCGGCGGTTAGGTCGCACATGAGGAAGCTCCCGTACGTTCCGTGGAAGACGTCCTCCACCAGCTCCAGGAGGCCCATGGAGATCTTGGCCTTGCGGGGCCAGGAGGGGGTGAACCACTGGTCCATGCTGCGCCGGGCCCCACTGGGAACCCAGGCCTCCAGGGGCCAGGGGAGGTTGAGACCATACAGGGGGCCGTAAGGGACCCTCTCGGTCACATACAGGTCCCCGCAGAAGCCAAGGATCCGCGGGGTGTGTCCCTGGTCCTGCAGGAGCAAACCCAGCAGGACATCGTCCAGCTGGAGAAGAGCCCAGGCCGAACGGGCCTCTGGGAGGGAGACGTGTCCGTCCTTGTTTCCATCTGTGATGGTGAGGATCTGAGTTACCAGGCTGGCCAGGTTTGCCTGCTCACCCAGCTTGGCCTGGAGACGGAGGGAGTAGGTGAAGAGAAAGTGGCAGGAATGATAAGAATAGACAGTTTCAGCTGGCACCCCCCTGCAAGCTACGTGGTAATTTCTGTCAAAAAAAACAAAACCAAAATACTTTGATCAAAACAATTCAGGAAGGTTATCTCGAAAGCAGTGAGCCAACCTTGAGGTGATTGAAGACCATCTCTCTGAACTTCTCCACAGACGTTCCACGGGTTGGCTTGTCGAAGACTGCGGCCTCCCTTCTAGGCTCTGGCTCCTCCCCCAGCTCATAGTGCAGCACCTCCCCGACCTGGCAGTGGATAACCCCGTCCAGGTCACCCCAGCTACCTGTGTACACCTGTTGCCCAGGTGACAACAACCAGATCCAAGTTAATCATAGCATTCACCTAACTACAGTCGCTACTAATCGGCTGGTGCCATCAGTATCTGGACCATGTGTGGATCTAAATACGGTATTAAACTTTTATCAAAGATTCCATACCCTTCAATAAATACTCAAAGGTAGCCTAAATTATCCATGTACATTGATCCCAGCTTATTTTCAAGTTTTTCACCTAATCTGAAAGACTATGAGCGAAGTCTGCAATCTCTGAGTACAGGCGAAGACCGCTTGTAGAGGTCAATAACCCCAGCATCGCTGAAGCACCAAGGCATGGTGTCGTTCACCTGGTTGTTGGGACTGGTGGAGAGACATCTGCCCAGGTAGAGTGTGTCTTTGTCACACAGACTGCTGCACGCCGAGCCGTCAATGATGCCCTTCCTGTATTTATCACACTGAGGAAGGGGAAGTGGAGAGGTGGTTATTTGCTTTATGTATTGCAACAATAGGCCAGGGGGGTGTTTGTTTCACCAAACAAAACTTTTTTTTTCCAACAGTTTGTGTTGAATTTCAGGTAGGTCCCACCCTGATTTGCCAAACAGGACCAAAACCGTGGTACAAAAATTTGTCCAACAGAAACTGTTTCGTAATTAGAAAATGTTTGCTTAGCGGAATTCATGCACACCTGCTAATAAAAAAACAAAAACACATCAGGATCAATAAATGGCAGGCCACTTGTGCCTTAACCTCTCACAGCGGTTTTATTTTTATGGTCAAACAAAAACCACACAAGATGTGAGTGAACTCAACTGAGACTGCCTACGAAAGACCACCCCGTATTAACCTTCCTTTGTGTGTGAGAAACACTGGATGGCAGTGTTCAGTCAAATATGAATACTCTTCGCCTTGCAAACTGTCTGAAGGCCAAACAACCTATTCCTGTGCCTTGGGAGTTAGGCTGTGACTCAGTGCTCTAACCATCAACAGCTGACCGAGACGGATGATGTTGACGTGTAGAGTATTAAGATGGATGACGTTGTGTGGGTGGCGCTTTACAAAAGTGCTATTGCCCCCAACACTTCTTCATTTAGTATTAACGTGGAACTAGGTTGTAGCCTGGGTGGTCAAACTTAGTGCCAGTAACCATGCTCATACAGTGTCTCAAATGTAGCCCACTGCCTCTCACATACAGTAAACGAGGCAGAGATGTCTCAATTTAAGCATAAACATGACAAGTTTGCAGATGGGAAGAAATGCATGCATTACGTCTGGGTCGGTACTCACTATGGTGTTCTTGCACTCGTGTCCTCGGCAGAGCTCAGTGTAGTTGGAGTATTGGACATAGATCACCCAGCCCCCCACGAACACCGTCAGCCAGGTGAAGAACAGGTATTTCACCCGCACAAAGGAGATGCGAGCCTGCCGGGGTGAAACACACGGGGCCCGGGTTAATGCCGGGGATTATCAGGGATGCAGGCCCCCGCTGGGGGAGCCAAGCCCCTGGGGATGATGTTTCCCTAATCTGGCCGTGGTCAGACGGAGATAGTAACAGGGTGGATTTGTCTGCCTGCTTCATTCGATAGGTCGTACGCGCTTCCTTAAAATGCATGCGCATGCATCTGTGAGCAGTCCACCGTGCGCGGTGTTGAGCCCCTTTTCAGACCATATCACGCTGTCAAATGATTCAGCGGCAATCCTCGACATAGGAGAACCGCATACCATCTGATACAGATGATCATATTTTGAAGTTCAGTTGTTGGCAAGTTATTCAATTTTGTATTCAACTAAGATTTTTTGTCAAATGTCATTTTCTGGGCAAACAGGGCTCGGGTTCGGTTATGGCATCGGCAACACAAGAAAATACAGACCGCCTGGTAAGTGAGAGACAGACATAAGGCCAGTTTGGTCAGTGGAGGCATACTAATTAGCACTTCCTAATCAACCCCATCATGTGACCAGAAACAGACAGCCAGCAGCACTGTCGTTTCCATGGAGACGAGCTACAGATCTCAGTGTGCCAACAATGGGTCTCTGACTGTGCTGCAACTCTGGAGTTAAGTGTTGGTTTGGCCCTGATGCGGTACACAAATCGAAATGTAGCTGCTACCACACTTACGATGGCACGTGAAACTGAGCATGTGCGCAGATGCTGCGTGTGACTCTGTACATACGCAAGTCATGTCTTGCTTCTGGCTTATCTCAATATCATTTCACAAAGTTTACCTCTAAATGCCATGCCAACACATTGGACATTATCAGATTACGTATGACGGCACAACTGCAACAAATAACATCCTTGTGAGGCGATGGTGATTTAAATCAATAAAAGATCATTGCTTAGGCTTGGAGCATTGTTGTTTCAGGATGGGAGAGGAGAATAAGCTTGAATAGTTGCATAGTTATGACTTAAAGGGGTTATGGAGACAGTGAGTGGGGCCCTTTGTCTCGTCCTGGGCTGTGTTCATTAGGCATGAAAGATTGAAGAAATAGTTACAAACAGTTTCAAATGCAGGGGTAATGTATCATCTGAACTTGTTCTATAACAAACATTGTTATCATTTTCAGTTGCGCAACCACTCACGTCTTGCCTTAGCACGCTCCAATGACTATGACCCAAATCTTTCAGCGTTTTCCACTGGGGGGGGGGGGGTAACAGATAGGGATCAGGTAGCCCCCTCATCCCAAAGCCTTACTAAAGAGAGACTTACTAAAGCAACAAATCCAGTGTTATTTGTCACATGCTTGTAAACAAAAAGGTGTCGGCTAACAGTGAAATTATTAATTAATTAAAAGTATATAATACATTTAAGAATAGTAAGAAAAAAAATATACAGTCCCAGTTGGGTAAGTGTCCAAACGTTTGACTGGCACTGCATACACATCGATATAAGTAAGCAATAAGGCACAAGGGGTGTGGTGTACGGCCAATATACCACGGCTAAGAACCGTTCTTAGACACGATGCATTGTCCTTCTTATAAACCGTGTACCGCAATTAGAGCAGTAAACACTTGTGATGTCATACCCGTGGTAGACAGTCCCTTATGCGCCGTGTGGTTTGAATCATGAATGCCATGGTATGTAAGACTGTACACCGCGGGTACCACATCACTTTTTAACGGTTCTAATTGCCCTGGTAACTGGCTCATAAGAAGAGCAATAAGGCTTCCCCGGAGCATTCGGGATTCAAATCACCTGGTTTCTAAATAACAATCACACAAACTCCTCATCCACATGATATGTGACCCAAGATCTTGTTAGTCATAAGAAACGTGATAGGCCTACATGTTATTTAATAAAATTCCATATATCCATAGCAGTTGGCATTTTAAATCACAACAAGGAACTAGTAGATGCCACACTACCTGACCTTCCGTGTGAGTGTATGTGTGGGCTAACATACACTTTAAATAGACAGGTATGAGTCTCCCAGTGCCTGTGAGGACCTCCGACGTAGGCCTGGTTGTAAAGTCAGCTGAGTTATGACCTAGGTTATTAGGCCAAGGCTGTCAAGCTGACAGTAGGATACTGAAGACATGCTGAAGAACCTGCTATACCCGTGTTTGGCTTGACTGTGTGTGTGTGTGTGTGTGTGTGTGTGTGTGTGTGTGTGTGTGTGTGTGTGTGTGTGTGTGTTAACTGACAAGTGACTGTACAGTCAGATCAGTCTTGCGTGAGTAAACTGTCCTGCACTCCAATTATCTTTTCTTCTAACAGGGTCTACTCTATGTAAGGCAACTGTCATCAAATTCGGTTATGGAATAAATGATCAAAACAAATAAATTATCAAAAATACACAGTTCTCATCAAGGTAACAGCTGTACAATGCTAGGAACCTCACTCCTCATACACACACCCCCCCCCCACCAGCCCCTGGTTAGAAAGACCTGGAATCCACCACCCCCCCACCAGGGCCACACTGAAATTAAAAAGGGAAAGAGCTAACAGGACCATTGTTTGGAACCCAGCTCTAGTCCTCAGTGCAGGTGAAGGGCTCCCCATGATGGCTATCCCTCTATGTTTAACCTTAATGTGACTACGAGTCCTGTTTGTGATGACTTCCCAAATACGCCGAAATCCAGAACTTACCTGTACCTCTGCAAATCTTGCCAATTCCATGCCACAGCAGAAGTATAAAAAATAGATCAAAAATAATAATAGTAAAGTAAACAAAAATGTTTGCTCTTTAATTAAAGTTTAAATAATTTGCCCTAGCAAATAGAGCACACCTTAAGTATCCTTCCAATTACATATCTACCCATGATTAGTCTGTGCAGCTAACACTTAACCAGACTATGTTTATATTGAAGGCCAGTAGCCAGTACAGACCATCCTGCAGTTAGCCTTGTTCACTTGCACACTGGTCTCAGCTATCCATTTCAAGACCCATGTTGCTCACTCACAACTTCTGAACTCTTATCTCCTGAGAAAACACACAGTGTTAAAGGCTCTGTGAGTGTGTAGTCATTAAAAGGAGGTTTAACAAGAAGCCAGACACTTGGCACCGTAAGGATATCAGGTGAACATGACAGATATTCACCAGAGAAACATCCCTAGACGTGCCAGAGAACTCCGAGGCTGTTTCACACAGGTCATGAAGACGCTGTGAAAAAGACAGCACATAGCGACCAAATATTACTGTTCCTATGGCAACTACGCAGCCCGCTGACCAGGAGTATTGTTGCCACGGTGCAGCACTGCCCGGGGTATCAGTGCTATGGTAGAGGGGAAGTCGCAGGGAAACTCAGACTTCTTTAAATGGGTTCGCTCTGCCACGTTTGCATTTCTGAAGTCTGGTCTGAGACTAGTCTGTAAGGTCAAGGCTGTTTGGATTTATCGCAGCCTCAAATCACCGTTGAGGACATATTGTGGACCATCCTGCCAAGAGGCCACGTTCTACAGGGAGTAGTGTTTTCCTTTCCTTCAACGGGGGACTATTCAGGAGGATCTCACATTACAGTTCAAATAATAATAATATATTGTGTAGAACAAATACAATGGTCTGTTAGAATATGGAATCATGCAGTCTGCTCCACTCGTTTCATTTGAGAGAACATGGAATCTTCTCCAGTCATTCCATTTAAGAGAACATGGAATCATTCAATCTTTCCATTTGTTCCATTTCTATTTTCAGTGCGCACTTCACGTCACTGAATACAACTCAGGCTGTGTTTAAACGTATGGTGGAACAGTTAAATGCAGCCAAACCTATAAAACGTATATCTTGATGTAGTATTGATAACTCCCCACATATGTCAACAGCCAGTAGAGTAAATACAACAACAGTGCAAAGTATTCAGACCCCTTGACTTTCTCCACATCCTGTTGTGTAATAGACCTAATTTTTAATTTATTAAATATGTTTCTTTGCCATAAATCTACACAAAATACCTCATTATGACAAAAAAAACACATTATAATGACTCTTTGCCATTTTATTGAACAACAGAATTCTCATGCACTTAAGTATACAGAACCTTCGCCATTACGCTCGAAATTCAGCTCTGATGCATAGCATATCATTTGATCATCTTTCAGATAACTCTAGAACTTGATTAGTTCACCTGTGGCAAATTAAATTGATTGGATAGGATTTACAAAGCACATCCCTGTCTATATAAAAAGGTTCTACATTTTTGCTCTGACATGAAGTCTAAGAAACTCTGTGTAGACCTCCAAGAAAGAATTGTTTCAAGGCATAGATCTGGGGTACGTAATAAATACATTTCTAAAGCAATGAAAGTTCCCAGGAGCACTGTGGGTTCCATCTTTGTGACATCGAAGACATTTACAACCACCAAGACTCTTCATAGAGCTGGCCATCCAGCCAAGCTAAGTAACAGGGCAAAAATGGCCTTGGTCAGGGAGGGGGCCACTCTAACAGAGCTTCAGTTTCACTGCAGACATGTGAAAACCTGCTAGAAGGACGTTTATCTCTGCAGCAGTCCATCAATCAGGCCTTTATGGTAGAGTGGCTGGATGGAAAACCCTGCTGAGTTAAAGGCATGTGACATGCCGCCTGAAGGACTCAGAGAATAAGGAAAAAGATGATCTAGTCTGGTGAGACCAAAATCTAACTATTAGGCAGTACATCTGGCAAAACTAATGTACTGTTGTGAAGCATGGTGGTGGGAGCTTGGGGATGCTTCACAACGGCAGGGACTAGGAGTCTGGTCAGGATTGACCGAAGGATGAACGGAGCAAGGCAGATAGAGGTCCTTGAAAAAAAACTAATCAAGAGTGCACAGGACCCCAAACTGTAGCGAAGATGAATCTAATGCATGACAATGACTTGAAACAACCCAGCACTGTCTTGGCTGTGGTTTCAGGACAAGTCTTTGAATGTCCTTGGCCAAGCAAATGCCCAGACATAAACCTCATTGAACATCTGTTGGCAGACCTGAAGATCGCAGTTCACCCATGCTCCCCAGCCAATCTAACAGAGCTTGAGAGAATCTACATGGACAAATGGGAGAAACTGCCAAAATCCAGATGTACAAAGCAGGTAGAGACATACCCAAGAAGACTTCAAGCTATGACTGCTGACTAAGGTGCTTCTACAGCACTGAATAAAGCGTATAATTACTAACATACAAGATAATCTATAAATTATAAATAACCTTATGTCCAGAACAGAACAATATGCAGAGAAAGTGACAGGGTCTGAATACTTTCTGAAGGCACTGTATTTAGCAAAAGCAAAGACTGCATGTCAACAACAAGAGTAATGTCCACATTGCCACAGTGATAGCTTAGTAACAGCACTGCATTACTGCCCTGAGAATACAAGAAACTCTGTCGCCATCCATGTTGGACATAATACTTTTTTGAAACATTATATCCAGTTCAAAACAGAGTAGACAAATAGACACACTGTTCAGTGTAAGTCCATATTGTCCCACTTTCCCTTCTCACCAAACTTGTCCGGGGAATTGCAGCAGCCCAGTACCCATAAGCTTTGGTCCAGCCTGATTATAGAGCGCAGCAGATTATTCACGCTTTGGCGCCAGATAAACAAACGTCTGTAGCTGCAGAAACACAGATAAATTGCTGACAAAGATTTTTATTACTACACCAAGGTAGCCCACAAGCTGCCGGTTCCAAAGACTGGCTAATGACGCAGAATGGGCAGAAGCTACAAAAAGGTGGGAACGCTAGAGACCTTACTGGACAATATTGAAGCGTGTTTCTATCAGGAAACACATACCCTGATAAATGTACACTGCCGTTTAAAAATTGGCATCAGTTAGAAATGTCCTTGTTTTCCAAGAAAATATAAATGAACAGTCTGAATAGGAAATATAGCTAAATGAATAGGAAATACAGTAATTGACAAGGTTAGAAATAGTGATTTTTAATTGAATTCTCCATTTGCAGCAATTACAGCCTTGCAGACCTTTGGCATTCTAGTTGTCAGTTTGTTGAGGTAATCTTAAGAGATTTCACCTCATGCTTCCTGAAGCACCTCCCACAAGTTGGATTGGCTTGATGGGCGCTTCTTACAGACCATACAGTCAAGCTGCTCCCACAACAGCTGAATAGGGTTGAGATCTAGTGACTGTGCTGGCCACTCCATTATAGACAGAATACCAGCTGACTGCTTCTTCCCTAAATAGTTCTCGCATAGTTTGGAGATGTGTGTTGTTCACAGGGTATGGCATGGCATTGCAAAATGGAGTGACAGCCTTCCTTCTTCAAGATCCCTTTCACCCTGTACAAATCTCCAACTTTACCAACACCAAAGCCCCCCCAGACCATCACATTACCTCCACCATGCTTGATGGCATCAAGCCCTCTTCCAGCATCTTTTCATTTGGTCTGTGTCTGATGAACGTTCTTTGTAATCCAAACACCTCAAACTTAGATTTGTCTGTCCATAACAGTTTTTTCCAATCTTCCTCTGTCCAGTGACTATGTTATTTTGCCCATCTTTTTTTTTTATTGGCCAGTCTGAGATATAGCTTTTTCTTTGCAATTCTGCCTAGAAGGCGAGCATCCCAGAGTTGTCATTGAGAATGGTGTTTTGGGGATAGTGTTTAATGAAGCTGCCATTTGAGGACCTGTGAGGCATTAGTTTCTCAAACTAGACACTCTAATGTATTTGTCCTCTTGCTCAGTTGTGCCCTGGGGCCACTTCTATTCTGGTTAGAGACAGTTTATGCTATTCTGTGAAGGGAGTAGTACACAGCGTTGTACGAGATCTTCAGTTACTTGGCAAATTCTCGCATGCAATAGCCTGTAATCGAATCCACATCAGCTGATGCTCCAGATACCCCACTAGTTTAAAGAAGGCCAGTTTTATTGCTTCTTTAATCAGCACAACAGTCTTCAGCTGTGCGAACATAATTGCAAAAGGGTTTTCTACAAGCCTTGTAAACTTGGATCAGCGAACACAATGTGCCATAGGAACACAGGAGTGATGGCTGCTGATTACGGGCCTCTGTACGCCTGTGTAGATATTCCATTAAAAAAACAAAATCTGCCGTTTCCAGCTACAATAGTCATTTCCACCATTAACAATTTCTAGACTGTATTTAGGATCAATTTGATGTCATTTTAATGGACAAAAAAAGTCTATTCTTTCAAAAACAAGTGCCGTAACTGAATTTGCTCTCCATTGACTCCTGAACAACAAAAAATGTAAAACAGGGTGTAGTCAAAAAAACATAGTTCTGTAGTATATTCTACTTTGGGAACAGAAACCTGTATGGAAATGCTCATTTTAGTTTTCTAGCAGACGCTCTTCTTCATAGTGATTCACGCATAGTGCAAACATTTTAAGGTAGCTAGACAACCACTCAACTCCGTAGTAGTAAGTAGACCTTACTTAGTAGCAGTGAGCTAATTTGGAGATATGAATAAGTGGGAGATATGAATAACGCAAAATTATAATCAGGACAACACAGAACTAGGCTAAAGTCAATAAGAGTGTAAACTATATGCATAGGCTCGTGGACTATAGTTCACCTAGCCAATAAAGTGCTAAAGGAATCAGGCCTAAATGTTTTAGTCAGTTTTAGAGGACGCTTGTTTTTTTATCGTCCAACCCATCACCACCCTCTAATTCACGGCCATAAGCAGGAGCAGGCAAACCTGTTGCCAAACCCAGAGGCACGTTTATTTAACCAACTTATGAATTTTGGCTAGAACTTCACTGACAAGTTCAGCTGGTCTGGTGCCTAGTTGGAACAAAATCATACCGTATCCTTCCAGTGGCCCAACCCTGCCATAGAGAGCAATACGCTATAAAATGAACACTCTCCTCCGAATTTTTAGACGCTCCAGTTACTCTTATCATGGCTTGTCCAGAGTGCATACCGCAAGACAAGAAATACCGTAATATAGCGATCATTGACAAGAGACCACAAGATGTCAATCTTCTTGCAGCGCGTTCAATACAACATGTAAAAGCTTTCGATTAAAACTGTTACCTGGAAATAGAAGGCCCGAGGAAATAGACCTTTCGCCATGATAAAACCAGATCATCTCAATACGAGGACCTGCAAGAGAATCCAAATAAATGGTGTAAAGCTAAAGCGAAGACAGTCCCCTTTCGTCCGCTATACAAATACAGATATCCGTTCGAAGGGCATTCGAGATTTAAAAATATATGCTTTAATACGGATATTCCGTTACCCGATTATTCTTGGTTATTTTCAGTTCTTCATTTGTGCAGCTAATCTATAGCCAAAGTCCGGCGCCGCGCGTCGTTCACGGTTGGCAGCGTCGCTGTTTTTCTCGTGCAGCTGCTCCTCACCAGCTAAAACATACCTCAAGGACCGCAGGACATAAAGGAACAGCAACGATTTTTTTTTTGGCCAACTCAAAAGTTAGGATTTCTTTTTTTGTTGCTAAGCAATACTTAGCCATCATATTCCATACCACGGTTCCTAATATAAATAATTATAATTTGTATAAAATAGTAATATATATACATATATTCTCAAATTCTGAATTTCATGAATTCTGCAATTTACTTTCAGTTGTAACGTACAGCCCGCACTCACAAAAAGCAACGTTATAGCCATTAACTGTAACAAATTAAAACATTTTGAAATGTTACAATGTTACTCGACAGGTGATGGTCGGTGACTGATAGTCCAGTTTATGGTTCTCTAGCGCCAGCAAGTGGACGGTTGATAACTTTATACAAGTAAAAGGAATTCGTCTATTACAAATATTAACTAATAAAAAAATAAAATAGTTAACCTAAAACTATTGCATATCTACATTTTAGATAGCTTCCAAAAAATCCCAACAGGTTGCATATCTGAACATAATTAAACATTTGTGGGTTCACGAGCTTCGATGCAATCTAGGAGAGTCTATAAAGTGAATGTAGATAAAAAAAATAATAATAATTGGATTGGTCTAATGGGTAAACCATATATCTGTTAAAGTTGGTGGTGAGTGGAAAACAAAAGTGCCCTGCCTTCTTTTTCAAATTTATGAAAAAACTGGATGCTAGCGAGTGCTTCCCACAATGCACTCCCAGATCAGCGGGAAACCAAAATGGCGAATGTATTAGGGGAAAATGACCCGTTTGTTATTTTCTAAAAAACATTCTGTCTGTGTCAAAATTTGAGAGGTGTAGTTCCAAAGAGACTTTACTTCTACTCGGACAAGACGACAATCCAGTGTTTCAATCGAGTATTTCAACATATGTTGCATTTTGACTCTCCGAACTGAGCGAATGAGGTAGGCTACCTAGCTAGCTATCAACAGTCATTACTATATTTTTCTATTGGGGCGTGGGTGCGTTCCAGAATCATTCCGTCTGTGATTGCGGGAGACTTTTTTAGTCTAGACAACTACTAACACAAAATGCAAGCTTCAAGTCCAGCTGTTGAACTGAACTTAGATTCAGGTACATTATATTTGCAGCTACATTTATACATTAATTTGACTTTTCATTCTTTCATTCTTGATGCAATGTCCAGACAGCCTAATAACAAAAGGAAGTAGCCTAGTGACAGTACAAGCTGTGGGATATAGGGTTAGAATCGAACACGGAGGAGGCTCACCTCAAAAGGCTGAATGCATTTTACTGATTCACATAAATATCTTACTTTGTTAATTTTCGTAACTATATTTGACGACTTATTCATATGATACATTTTATTCAATGTATTAGCCAACCAGACCCGCACATTTATTTTAATCACCAGCTGAGTGTTCTTAATGACATTTTTCCGTTTTATTCTGTTTTTGAATATTTTGGAAATGGGGTAAACAATTGGAGATATTTTGGAAATGCTTCCGTGGTGAGATTTCACTCGCCTGTGGCTAATACATTTAGAGCTCTTCACAGTCAGATCCACCTGTTTTGTGGACAGTGAAAGGAATTCATTCTCCTTTGTCCAATATGATAGAGATTCGACCGCATTAGAGCACTTTCCGGTCCACCAGCTTAAAGTACAAACCCATCAGCACCACACGATGCCAGTGTCACTGACCAGCATTGACCCGGGCCAGGATAGAAATGGAGGGGACACTGACCCAAAGCTCAGCAGCAGGTTTAAAGAGGGACAAGAGGTCCTAGCCCGATGGTCAGATGGTCTTTTTTATTTGGGCACTATCACAAAGGTAAGCAGCTATTATTACTCGTTGTTATTGTTTAATATTTTCTACAAAATGCAATTTCAGCCATGTCATGTCATTTTGCATTAAATGGTCATACATGTTTTTGTTTTCTTCTCCTTCAGATAAATAACGAGAAGCATCGTTGCTTTGTTGTCTTTGAAGATCGGTCCAAGTCTTGGGTTCTGTGGAAGGACATTCAGACAGGCATGTAGTTCCCCTGCCCAAGATATGTAGCCATGTCAACTTCCAGTCATATTGTTGATAGTTGGTGCAAAGTACCTTTTTATGCTACTTGATACCTATTGGATATTTGGAATCTGTGTAGTATGCTTGTATTTCAAGGAATAATTATTGCCGTCTGCTAGTAAAAGAATGCCTTTCGAATTTCTCCACAGATAAAACCAACAATAGATGATTGGCAGAATCCTTTACCTTTTCCTTTCTTAATTTCCTCTCCAGGCTGCACAGTTTTCATCAGTTTATCCATTTAGTTTGGCTCATTCGTTCTCTCTCCAGTTGACTTTGTATCCTTGGTTTTCTTCCGCCTATCTTCTCTGTTCAGCCCGAGTTTATCTTTTGTAATTTGTTCCTGACAGTTAGCAGACCACAGTGTTTCTGGGGTTACACCAACCGTAAGTTCCCTGCGGCGCCCAGAGACAAGCATAGGGAAGGTACTCCTCAGCCTGTGTTACCACTGTGTTCATACTTGTTCATTAATTTCATCTTATACATGTTTGCTGATCACATTTCAGTGAGGGGCCTGAACATTAGAGTGTCATGCCAGTTCACTTGGATGACGTGTGACTGATGTTTAACATAACGGAATTGGATGACGTCATGTAAGTGGCAGAAAATGAGATGTTATGTTGAACATCAGACGGCATCCCCCAGACATATTTAAGTATGAATTCATATTTTTTTAAAAAACGGCCCCTCAATTAAAGTCACATAAATAGAGAAGTTCCTCTGCTATGACCTTTGCACTGGTGTTGAGCCTAGCATTTCACTTTGTAAGGTAGCAGGTGTTGCAAATAAAAACCAAAAATTACAATGGAGAGGTGTTTGCTTTTTTTATGAAAACGTACCTTATTTGATGTTTGGATTGGAAGCACATTTCGGGTTTGTTGATATGTGACTGTGAATAACACTGTACACATCGCATTAGTCAAATGGGGATTTCACACCTCCTTGAGCAGTTCTAAAGTGTAGGCGGTTAAAAGCCACTTGATTGGTCTCTCTATTCTTCTATCCTCCTTGGAATTGTCTCCCGATCTCTGTGTTTCCTGTAATCCCACTGTCCGTTGTGTGATGCTGGCTGCATTCGCTGTTCTCAGTATGAGTTAAAGGGCAGCGTGTGGTTGTCTGCAGGAATGACCCGTCTCCTCTGTCTGTTTCCAGGGGACGAGGGAGGGGAGGATATGGTCTGTTCGATATGCCAGGACGAGTGCTCCGAGGAGCCCAATGAGATTGTCATTTGCGACAAGTGTGGTCAAGGTAAGTCCTAATAACCATTGGAGCGTCTTCCTGTACCACAATCGCAAGGTTTGGAACATCAACCTGGGCTAGAAGTTTGCTGGTCATATCCGAGAAAAATTCAGGATTTGGGTAATGAGGCCCTTTTTCCCTACTTCCTCAGTGTAACATGACACTATTTTTATGGGTTTGCATTCTGTATGAAGTTCGTTTTGTAGCGTTTGCTAGCCTAGCCTTGGCGGAATTACCGTAATGGAAGTCTATGGGAATGCTAGTGCTAGTTAACATTCGTTCTGGAAACTAGGCTACCTGAAGCTTCTCTTACATGCTTTGTTATTTCTCTTTTATTGGTTAGTACTTTGGGTGCATTGTTTGGAGCCATCTCATTAGTTGCCATGCGTTTCACCTGTTCTGGCATTGCCGATATTTAAGAGCTTCAAGGTTTCAGTTGACTTCAGATGTTGACAGAGTAACAAAACATACTATTGTACTTTTGATAAACCCATAGATCTGAAATGGCCCAGCCGTTTCTTCATAGGTCAACCTGGGAAAATTAGACAGGATTCTAGTGACTGAGCAGATGATTAAATCTGATAATTGCCTACATAGTTAAACTTGATTCAACACTTTCCCTAAAACATCCGAAACATAACTCCACTGACATCTTCTGATTAACCTAATCCCCAGTAGGAATGTGTCTGGATAATTAGCTCACAGAAGTTTACGCCCAATTCTTGAAACCTCTTCACAACTTGCGGCTGGAGTTTAAATACCTCTGGGGTAATCATTCTTCGTTTGACTTGTGGACTTTTTTGTTTTTTGTTTTATTGTGATGAAAAGGGAACTGCAGTCATTCCCTTAAATGAAGATACATTATGAATTCTTAAGGAGCTAAGCCTACGTCTTCCTCCATTAAAAGTTCTCCTGGCGCCCCACACTGGGGGCAAACCAGTTCCCCTCACCTTTGAAAACACACGTAACCGAGCTAAGAACATAATGTAAGCTCACTCCACATCTATTTTGGAATGTCTCCAATGGGGCTATCCAATTGGTCCTTTTGAATAGCTCAAACGGTTGGACATTGTGAAGGAGGGCGGTCCTGTGTGCTGTGATGCGGGTGACCGGGGGTTTAGGGCGTTACACAGCAACATACCCCAGAAGCAAAGCTGAGCCCACAGACAAGCCTGTTGCCTACCTAATGTACGGTGAATTAGAACTAGTGACCCTCGATGTAACCAAGCATCCAAACCCTCGGTTGGTGTTTTTTGTGTAGGGCTAACATTAGCATTGTCATTCAGACAATAGAGCTTTGTCCAAAACAGTGTTAAAATAGACTAGCTTATGATTGGGACACATTCTTTCCAGACAGTGGCCTACTTGATATTTTACATTTTAGTCATTTAGCAGACACTCTTATCCAGAGCAACTTACAACAGGTGGATTCCTCTTAAAGTGTCTTGGAAAACCTACATCTGACAATCATAAAAAGCGCCATTGAAGCCATTAGTTGGCAAATTCAGTGCCGGAGAAATCTAAGTGCATTTTTTTAAAATATATATTTTATATATAACTATTTTATATATAATTTAATGTAGCATACATTTGAATTTATGTTTAGTTATAAGGCACACAGATGGTGATCAAAGCTAACCTTGGGACTAAAATCAAATCAGTGAAGGGTTTTCTCCTGATTTTGCCACGGATGGGATTGAAACTCATTGCGATCATCACAGTTGAAATAGATCACTATAGTCAAATGCTCTGTG
Organism: Esox masquinongy; assembly: GCA_016801175.1. NCBI lineage: Eukaryota > Metazoa > Chordata > Actinopteri > Esociformes > Esocidae > Esox > Esox masquinongy. Next base: position 83,058 of record JACXGI010001231.1, on the reverse strand, counting down.
CTTTTGTAGATCACATCACTATCATGGTCTAACATTAGCTACAGTGGGTGACCATACCACAAGCCATTCCTCTTTTACAGTGTCTGGTTACAAGTTTGCATGTTATTGATAATTGATAAGTACATGGATGTTATTTGATAATATTAAGCAAAAATTTGTTGTTTTGTGACATCAGAAGCCTAGTCAAGGAAACACAACCAGAAAGTGGCTTGTCACACTTCCATTTAGACCATGGGTTTCAAATTAAACATAGCGACTGAATAGTTTACAACACCATTGTATCTTATATGTTGGCCTATGAGAAACTATTTCGACCCCAACTGGGTGGCTGTCCCTATTTAAGTTTGGAAACTGAGACCTTTATCTTGTCTTCCCTGTTTTGCTCCACTTTTTTTTGGTTTGCTCCACCAATGTTATGTTCACTAATAACGAACCAAAATGTTGTTGCTCAAGCAAAATGAAACTAACAAAGTAGTCACGTCGACAGCTGAAACAGAAGTGGGTGCTGCTCAAATATACCTTTCAAATGCCCTCACTCCCTTAGGATGGGGAGTGAAAATGAAAGCGGCGCTAATCGATAAAACGGAATGAAATTGAGAGAGAACACAAATGTGGGACGCTGGATGAGCTGTTGCCATGAATGCTCTCCATCCAGCAGCACACACCATTAGACACATGTCAGCAGCTCAGGCTATTTTGAAGAAGTGATACTGCCTACCTCAGTAACTGCCACATTGAGTCACGCCTCCGAGCAGGGATTTACTATCATGACTTTAGCGGCAAGGCAGCTTGGCCTTAAGGGGTTGTGTATTTTCCCAGGGGACCAAGGCCATTGGGTGGGGTGCTAATGCCTATCGGCTTGGGATCTAAGGCCATCAAACCAAAATAGAACAATATATAGGCTCCCATACTGAAATGAACATTATGTTAAAATGCAAAAGGAAAAACACATCAAATGCAGAGTTTATTTATTTAAAAAATAAATTAAGAAATTACTCTTATTTTACCCGAAAAAGTTGACTTTAAATAAATTCTAATTTACAGCAATGATCCAGGAGCAAATTGGGATAAATACCTTGCTTAGGGACATAAAGACAGATTTGTCTTGACTGTTTGGAGATTCGACCTTTCAGATGCTGTAGCCACTAGACTACCTGCTGTCCCGTATTCAGTCTTTTACAGGGGCGTGTCTTCTCCTTTCAGGATACCACCAGCTCTGCCACTCCCCCATCATCGACTCCAGTCTGATTGACACTGATGAGAAGTGGCTCTGTAGCGATTGTGTATTTGCCACAAAAACAAAGGTACTCACAGGACTATACAATGACTTACTATGTTGTCCTTTTACTTTTCATCTAGTGACTTCAGTATGCAAGGCACATTCGGTAAACTCTAATACCATGTGAAATAATGCAATTTGCAAACCGTAGAAAGTTGCTGTTAATGGTAAGTTGCCTATGAAGCTTACAGGTGTGTGTGTGTTCTGTGGCAAAAGGGCACTCCGAAAATGAGTCCCAGAGCTCTGCAGGGCATGAAGCTGTCTCTGCCTTGTACCCCGCAGGGCATGAAGCTGTCTCTGCCTTGTACCCCGCAGGGCATGAAGCTGTCTCTGCCTTGTACCCCGCAGGGCATGAAGCTGTCTCTGCCTTGTACCCCGCAGGGCATGAAGCTGTCTCTGCCTTGTACCCCGCAGGGCATGAAGCTGTCTCTGCCTTGTACCCCGCAGGGCATGAAGCTGTCTCTGCCTTATTCACTGGAGGACTTGGTGTGGGACCAGGGACACAAGACCAACATCCAGCAATGTTACTGCTACTGTGGAGGGCCTGGAGAGTGAGTAACACACACACACACACACATACATACACACACACTAATACGTTCTCCACCCAAACCCTGTTCCTCTCTCCTTTAGCTGGTACCTGAAGATGCTGCAGTGCAACAGGTGTAAACAGTGGTTCCACGAGGCGTGTATCCAATGTTTTAAGACACCCATGCTGTATGGTGACAGGTATGTGACAAAGGCCCCCTTAGAGGCTCATATGACATGGGGTTGGGCCAGCTACTTGACCTGGAGATGGGCCGGCCACCTTACAGCCTGGGTTGGCTGCCTTGTTGCCTGACTTGCTGTGAATGGGCTGACAACCTGTTGGTGTGCTGACTATCTGTACCGTGCAACAAAATAAATATGCTGTTGTGCTTGTTTCTCACCAGGTTCTATCTATTTATTTGTTCAGTTTGCAATAGTGGACCAGAGTACCTCAAACGACTGCCTCTTAGATGGTAAGCAAAACATTTGTGGAATAGATTTTTGTATGACATCTAGGAAAAATAAAGGGGTCCTATTTGAATTGTACTCCGCATGAATCCAACAGTCACTGACGTTGTCCTGCGTTTGCTGCTCTTCCTCCCCTGTGTGTCTATGCCAGGGTGGACGTGGCGCACCTCAGCCTCTATAACATGAGTGTGATTCACAAGAAGAAGTACTTTGATTCTGAGCTGGAACTGATGTCTTACATCAACGATAACTGGGAGCAACTCCAGCTCGGGGAGGTGGGACAAACCATGGCAGTTGACGAGACAGACACGTTCACTTGCTGCACTTCGCGTCTTTTGAATTTGTTGGAAATCAACTGTTTGATTTAATTTGACACGGCAATGCACTGAAATTGTGACCTTTCGGGAATTGTCTTTCAGTTCTGATTGTTTAAATGTTCCTAACCCCTAGCTTTCAGCCACGCCTCAGTCAGACCGATATGAAAGTATTCTGGAAGCACTGAATAGTAACCACAGCATGTGAGTTATCCGCTCTCACTATCGTCTTACAGGTCATGGTTCCTGTCATGTCTGCCCGACTGTGTTAACAGTCCTCCACTTATTTCCTCTCGCCCCTTTCATTTTTGTCCGTCGCCGTTCCACCTTTCTGTCACCCCCCCCCCCCCAGGTTCATGTCAGGGAAGGAGATAAAGAAGAAGAAGCACCTCTTTGGGCTAAGGATCCGTTTTCCTCCTGGTCCCCAGAGCTCTGAGCTGCTGGCTGAAAGGGAGGAGCCTGAGAGGGCCTCTAATGAGGTCAAGATCAAAGGCAGGAAGGCAGTAAAACCCCTGACCAACAGCAGGTGGGACTCAGCATAACACTGAATTATGTTGGGAAAACCCTGTTTAAAAACAATGTTTGCAAAGCTGCCTGCTTGATATCCTTGTAAGGCTGTTTAATATCTTTTAAATGTAATCAGTATTGGTTTGCTTTGGGCCAGAGGTGTGCTGTTACAAGTAGCAGAGAAGTAAACTACCCGTTTGTTGTCGTTATGCTGCAAAGCCTCAATTGTGACTTGTGGTTTGACAGTAAAGTAACCAATGGCAACGTGAAGACAGCCAAGTCCAGGAAGCAGCACAGAGGTCACTCACTGGAGACGCTGGCCAAGCTAAGACGCCCCAGTGAACTCTTAGCCCAGGTGTGTGTGTTGTTTGTGAACATGCCCTTGTGAGTTCTTGATACAGGTGTGTGTCTGTTTGTCTGTCTGTTTTTCCCTGTCTGGTCATTCCTACCGATTTGAATTAATCAGTTTCAACACCTTTTTAATCAAATGTGAAACCTTTAAGAGGCAGGTGTTTCACCAACTGAGATGTGTAATGTCTTTCTGTCGTTGCTTTGAAGCGCCTAAAGCCACCCCAGCCACTGGATTCCCACCCGTTGGGTCTCTTAGCGTCCAGGAGGTGAGTTGTCGACAGGATTTCCAGAGAGTTCAGCTCACCATGTAAACTGATTGAATAGTGCCATAACCAGCATCCTCTTTCCCCCCAGCAGCAGGAGTGATCCATTTCTACCATCATCCAGTACCTCAGACGTGGAATCCATTGGTGCCGCCAGTACAACTGAAACTACCTCAACTGCCATTTCCAGACAGTCCAGGTAATCTCGCATCTATGTAGCATATATTTACTGTGGATTTTTTTCCACATTGATCTACCATATTCCATACTGAAAGTTAATGGGTGTGACATCACATCACTTTTGACTGCTCTTACTGCATTGCGTTTGGTATATTATCAATAAATCATAGCCAAGCCCTGTGTCCAGGCACTCTGCGATGCACCGTGCCTAAGAACAGCTCTTAGTTGGTGTACATTGGCCATGTACCACAGCCCCTAGTGCCTTATTTCTTGACAGTATCCACATTCAAGGTCTTACGTTGAAGCCAACTGTACCCTTGGCGATTGCAGGTGTCTGTTAAGTCTTTTTCTAATTTCTCTGTCTCTCCCTTCCGTCCCTGATCCCTAACTGCCCATCCCTAGCCTGTGCAGCTCCAGTAGGACACGCGCGAGCCGCCACTGGCCCGTCGCCAAGTCCTCTCTGAAGCGTCGACGGGGGCAACTGCCAAGGGTTCCCCTGCAGCCCCCCAACCCTGAGATCCCTCTCCCCTGCCACCCAGAGCCCCCCGTTCCCCTGCCAGGACTGCACTCCGCGGACATAGTACACGGCCTGGGCCAAGGTGGCCAGCTGTCCCACCTCAAGAGCACCATCAGCAGCTACTTTGGGGCAGCGGGCCGTCTGGAGTGCGGGGAGAAGTACCGCGTCCTCGCCCGCCGGGTCACCCTGGACGGCAAGGTCCAGTACCTGGTGGAGTGGGAGGGCGTCACCGCGTCCTGAGGTTCTCACAGCGTGCATTTTATTACGCGTTTACGTAGTGCTTGGAACACGTTAAAAGCATTTATAACGTTGAGCATTATAACGTTGAGCATTCAAAAATCCCCCCCGCCCCTGTGTTGCCTGATCTTGGAAATTAGCTCATTTAGAGTCTATTTTTTTTTTTTTTTTGGTCCCGTGATATGCAATTTCCTGTGACTTGTTTTGACCGGTTTTGTGTTTTGGTTTTGTAAACTGAAAGGGACCAGTTGGGGCGGAATGTAAAAGGGTTAGGTTGGTGTTTGAGTGGCCTGGCCTGATATGTTGACAGTGAGTCTGTTTGCGAGTAGTTGACGTTCGAGGGACTGAGGACAGATACGACGTTGTGCTGCTGCAAACCTTTTCATTCTATTTTATTATTGATTATTAAAAACACCTATTTACTTTTCTACCTGTATTTACTCATGCTTCAGAAAAAGTTCAGCGAGCTGCAATTCCTTGAAAAAAAAAAAACTTATTTGATTGCCCATCAGGTTACACACATTTAAATGGCAGTTGTCCTGAAAACGTTTACCCTGGTTTATCAGTTAATTTAGGAGCAGAGATATGAAGGGTCACTTCACTCGGCTAAAAGCTTGTAACCTGTAGCTCCAGCCAGATTCATGTTGTTCTGCAAATATTACTATGAATTGTATTATTTTCAGTGTTATAGTCCATATGTACAGATTGATTTAAGAAGTGAATTACTTTTTCTAACACTTCCTCCGTTATTTACACTGGTGGAATTTGCTTTGAGGGCTTAGCTTGTGAGACAAAATGTTAGTGAATGAATGTGTCGTGATTGTACAGTTGATACAGTTTCTTGTTATTACATCTAAAATTCTGAGTGATGTACACCAATTTTTTTTATCGACTTCTTCAATATGTTCTGAAGATATACTTTGTGCTGCATTTTCTATAGAAAATGCAGCACAGTGTGTGTATATGTATGTATATATATATATATATATATATATATATATATATATATATATATATATATATATATATATATATATAT
>JACXGI010001231.1:25207-77275 GCA_016801175.1 Esox masquinongy | reverse complement strand
TATGTATATATATGTATATATATATATGTATATATATGTATATATATGTATATATATATATGTATATGTATATGTATATATATATGTATATATATATATATATATGTATGTATATATATATATATATGTATGTATATGTATATGTATATATGTGTGTATATATATATATATATATATATATAAATTTTTTTGCATTTAGTTATTTACCAGTTACATTTAACTGCTTCAAAAATATGACTATTTTATGACATTAATCAGTTAGTGCGAACACTGAATAACCTCAGACTTTTTAATTTTAAAAATTGACTTCAGTTCTTATAGTCACCTATGCAAGTCAACCTTCAGAAAAGTTTTTATTTTTGTATTATGACTTAGCCGCAAATTTGGCGTCATTAACACCCAACAACAGTATTTCAGTTACATCTGACTCAGGCTGTTTTTTATTTCAGGTGCTATTTGTTTCACTTACTATTCAAGTCTGTGCACTTGGTCAGACTTGGCTGGTACAGCCAAGCTTACCTAGCCCCACTCGGACCCACTCAGGATATGCTCATCATATTCACCATGTATGAAGTCTTCATGGAACTCCAGCAAAGATTTGTAATGTAAAATCAAGGTATTGGAAAATGTTATGTGGTGGCAGTATATCGTTGACAGGTGAATGTTATTTTTTTTTTTTTTGAAGTGGCATTCATTTAGTAGTAAAAAAAGCTGAGATGTAGTCAATTATGCTTCAGGGTCATGTTGATCTGATGTCTTTCGTTTATCTCTGGAAGATAATGTTATTTTCTGTTTAATTGTAAGAGTTAAAGCAGGTAAGGCATTTTGTTATTTTCATACAATGCCAATAAGCCCTTGAAGCAGTGGATTAGGATCTTGACGTTGATACCTCTTTGTATAAAACAGAGTTATTTAAAGCTTTTCTCCTGTATGTCATTGTGCCAGTGTTAGCCCCTCGATCTTTTTCTACTGGCTTTGAGCTTCTTTAGCCAAAGAATAAATATATAAGTCTACATATGATGTCATTGTTTTTTGGTTAAAAAAAAAAGCATTCTGCCATTGGGGTTATGCCAGGGGACGTTTGGATATGCAAGTGACTTGGACAAGAATTAAATTTAAAATCTATTTTTAACATGAACTGTTATTTGAAGCATGTTTGAGATTAATTAAACAAAATCCTTGATCAAGTATACTTTGTGAAAATTAACACATTAAACTGCAGAAGTTAAGCTATGTTTTACAATGATACTTAACCAAATTTGTTTTCCATGCAAATATGCCAATAGAATTTCATATGAATAATGGTCCTCAAGAGAGTGATTCACACCAAACATCCCAAGAATATTGCTCAACTGAAACCGTTTTGTGAAGAGCATTGGTCAAATTCCTCATGACCTTGGTGCAGGTCTGATCCACAAATACAGGAATCGTTTGGTTGAGGTTACTGCTGCCAAAGGAGGGTCCTTATTAAACTGTGAATTTCATAGAGCTGTGGTTGCAAGGACTGATCCTCCATGAAAAAAATAATTTTATGTTCTAAGTCTATAGTTATGAATATATTTTAACTTGGGTTCTGATAGGGAAAAACAGCATGTATATGTAATTCTCAAATATAAATTACATTTAATTCGTTCAAAAACGGAAGGGGAAAACTTCTGATTTCCCCATTAAGAAATTAAAAACTGGTTAGCTTACACCTTTGCGGTTATACGCATGATAAAGGTGTAGCCTCTAGGCAGTAATTCACAGATGGGCAGTTTAAGTTTTTAGAAAAATAATTATGTGAACACTGAAGTTGTAGCAAAAACTGCCCCTAAAGAAAAAACTAAAGCAACATGGCCCCATTTATAAATGGTATATTTCTTTTGCTATGTGACACACTAAAATGTCAAACATCTGAGCAGTCTCCAATTTGTTGAAATTCATAAGATGAAGCAGAAAGCTTAAGTGGAAACCCACAGAAAACCTCAAAACAGCTTTGTGTGGTAGGCTACATGTACGAGACACGTCATTGCGTGTTTATGACTTCATCTGGTAGGTCACGAGTTCTACAGGCCAGCGGTTTATGAAGGTGTCAGTCTGTCTGTTGCAGCAGCCAGGATTGGACACCCGCTCGGACTTAAATTTGATCAAGTCAAAAGTAATCCAACAGGTACGTTTATTTAGATCCCAGTGTCCACAAGTCAAGGCGCGGGCGGGGGATGTGTTGCTTACCTTAGCTGCAGGGTTCGATCACAATATTGATGGTAATCAATCGGATCGTTTCGAGTTGTTCAATAAAAAGTACGAATCTATGGGAAATGGGGGTGCGGGATGCAAGTGACTCGAGTTGCGGCTGCTTGCATAACCACGGGAAGTGGGGGTGCTGGGGTGAACAAATGTGTCAACTTAAGGAGTACTTTATTTATTTGTATTATTTTACGTTGCATTAGTATTCTTTTTATGATTATGATTTTTATCACCGGTCGGTTTCTATCGCGCTATAAATCACACTAAGATGTAGATCTATTTCATATTTGAACACGTTATTAAAGCAATAACAAAAACGCGTAGTGTAGCAACGTATCTCTATCAAGATAGTTCAGCGCTTAGACCGATTTGTCTCCCTTCTCCCGGGAACTCCACAAAATAGTATGTTAGTTGTAGCAACAGTAACTATGGGGCAGAACGTGTATAGAGAAGCAGCGAATCAGCATCCAGAACGTATGTGTGTGACGCAAATCGTCAGGACGTAACTCCGTACGTCAGTCAAATCCGGCAGTCTTCGGGCGCTGATTCTGGCAAAGGTTTGGCCAATCAGCAGTTAAAGACCACCCACTTGCATTGACAAATATTGGCCATATTATGAAAAAGACAATGAAATTATGAAATTGGCCATACTACAAAAAAGGCCTTGAAATTATGGAAAAATCCATTCATGAAATACATTTTGTGATGAAAAAGCCATTTGGAAATATATTCTATTATTACAAAATATCATAACATTCTTTTGAAAAGTGACATTATAAAAAAAATATTTCATAATAATGTGCCACTTCAAATAATATATTTATTTAATTAATTATTGAATAAATTTTTTCCCCCATTTTGACTCATTTGGTCCTTCGTGTTAAAGCACCGATTGTAGACTACTTCTAAAAAAGCTCTACAGAAACATTGATAATGCACCAAACGATTCTCAATTGGATATATCATTTATTTCCTTCTCAAAACCTATTGGAGGGCAAAGTAATCAGTCCGATAGGTTTTGAGAAGGAAACACGGAGATGAGTCCAGATATATCCAATTTAGGATCTTTGATGGTGAGACATTTTTCGGTAGATTTTAAAGGTTACTTTCTGTAGACCTTTTTCGGAAGAACATTCGTTGCATAATGCAAGTTTATATATATTTTTTTAGCTTGAACATGGATTAATAATAATAATAATAATATCTTTATTTGTATAGCACTTTTCAAGTACAATTACGCAAAGTGCTTTAATAAAAATAGAAATACATTAAAATAATAATAAAATATAAAAACATATATATATATATATTTTTTTTTTAAAAAGGTAAAGGAAGTAAAAAGAATAAACAGAATATAAAATAGTTTTCAGTCTAGACCCCAGAACAACCAGAAGTCCTTTTTCCGCTGTTCTGAGAGGCCTAACAGTGCAGTATGGGTTGAGCATGTCACTAATGTAATCAGGTGCCAGACCATGTAGTGCCTTAAAAGTGATAAGTACAATTTTAAAATCTACTCTAAAATTCACCGGTAACCAATATAGAGCAGCCAACACTGGGGATATATGAGACCTTGATTTAGTCCTTGTATGAAGTCTGGCAGCTGAATTCTGTACAACTTGGAGTTTACCTAGGGACCTATTATTGAAGCATGTAAACAAAACATTACAGTTGTCTAGGTGAGATGAAATGAAAGCATGTATAATTTTCTCAGCGTCCTCAAAAGATAAAACCGATCTTATTTTGTCAATGTTTCTAAGTTGGTAAAAGCATGACTGCAACAGTTTTTTTGTGTTAAATTCAAATTGTAAGTCTGGATCAAACAAAACTCCCAGAGGCACAATATTTTTTGCTAGCGATCCTAGAGCCAACCGAACATCATCCGAAATAGATGAGGGGCCAATGATTAAAACTTCGGTTTTATCAGTGTTTAACTGAAGAAAATTATTGGACAACCAGTTTGTAACATCTTCAAGGCAACTATGCAGAACACACAACTTGCTCAAATTATTTGGCTTAACCGACAAATACTGCTGCGTATCATCTGCATGACAATGAAAGGAAATGTCATGCTGCCAAATTATACTACATAATGGAAGCATATACAGGGAAAACAGGATTGGCCCGAGGATGGAACCCTGCGGAACACCACATATGACAAGAACAGAGGAAGACGTATAATTGTTAATGGACACTACAAATGCTCTATTTGACAGATACAACTCGAACCAATCTAGTGCAATCCCAGAGATCCCAACCCCATTTCTAAGTTTGTCAATTAAAATTTTGTGGTCTATGGGGTCGTAAGCTGCACTAAGATCCAGTAACAACATGATTAAACATTCTCCAGAGTCAGCATTCAACAACAAGTCATTTGTAACCTTAACAAGACCAGTTTCAATACTGTGTTTCTGATGAAAGCCTGATCGGAATTTCTCAGAAATAAGACTGTGTTCCACCACCTGTAAAAGTTGCTTTGCTACAATTTTCTCTAAAATTTTGGATAAGAAGGGCAGCTTGGAAATTGGCCTGTAGTTATTAAAAACAGAGGTGCCAAGATTAGGCTTTTTAAGAAGAGGCTGGACACATGTTGACTTAAAATAGTCAGGTACACAACCTGTGCAGAGAGAACTGTTTATAATGAAGAGTAGTTCAGGGCCTGCTGTTCCAAGGTCTTCTTAAGGTTTCTTATGTTCTCATCTAACCAAGGGTAAAGTTGTGTTTCATGCCTTGACCTAGATCTAAAAGGTGCAATTTCATCAAGAGTGCTTTGACATAGTTTGTTGAATCTATTTAGTGATACATCAGTACTACAAGTTGCATACAGGTTTTCAGTATGACTAGGAAAAATAGCTGAACATTTTGAAGCTCTCAGTGAATTAATGATGCGAGAGCTAATTTTTTTGGGGGGAAACATTAAGCAGGACATTGAAAACAATACTAAGATGATCAGACACAAAACCATCTTCCTTTACAAGATTATTCAAGGTAAGACCAAGAGTAAAAACCAAATCCAATGTGTGGCCATGATTGTGGGTCTGACCAGAGACATGCTGTGTCAAGTTAAATGATTCAGTTAGATTTATTAAGTCAGAGGCTGCTGTATTTGAGTAACTGAGCTGTGGAAATAAGCATTTTTTTCCTGTTTAATTTCAGACCACATCATTCTTGTCTGACACTGCGATGGAGGGAACTGGATATGAGCGGTGTGCTGAGGCCCCTGAAAAGTCCAGGTATAGCTTTTTGCAAAACAGCCAGATACACTAAATCAACTACCATTAATAACCACTGGCAGTCCTCTGCAACCAAACGTCAATCGTTAATTTCCAGACTGTGTGGCCCACAGGAATCTGGTTCCTGAGCACAGTGTCCTGCCGCCTGTGACAGACATGGTAATTCTTGGGGAAATGGAAGACGATGTAAGTAATAACTATCAATAGACTTTACTGTCACATAATGAGATGCCTAGCTTCTTGGATCTACTGATGAACACACCAACACCAGAACACTGCAAAAAATGGAAGCAACTGAATTTCCTGAGAAAAAGTGTCAATGGACCAATTATCTATTGCTGGTGCATTTCTCCTAAATAACTGGTTTATCTGCCTTTAAAACCCAAGGGACCGTTTGTTCATGCTTTTAGATTAGCTATTTCACTCAGTGTATTGGTGAATTTAACGATCCATTTAATCAAGTCAGTGTCCTATCTAATGTTTTGATGTTTCTTTTGCTAAATGAGTACATTTGACAAGGTTTAATATTGTCTCCAAATAGGAAAATCTAAGTTTATCCTCTGCTGGGTGCTCACTTGGATTTACGCAGAGCTTTGACTTAGGTCAGTGCCTAATTACTTTATTATGTAACTGTACCCATGTCTAGTGTGTAAGGTACAGTATCTTTGAGACATTCAATCTCCCGTGTTTCCTCTAGTGTCCCTCACATCTACGGTAAAGTCAGGTAACAACTCAGGTGTCAGTCTTGAACAGCCGCAGTCCCAAGGGGTCCTGAGGACGGATGCATTTGCTGAGAAGATCAAGAGTCCTGCACATAATCACATATCGAAACCCGGAGCTGTTGACATTGACTGTTTGACCACCCTGGACAAGAAAGCCTCCTACAGCCCTCTTCAGGAGGAGAACAGTGTCCTGAGCCTAGAAACTGTGGATTATGGCTCACTGTTGAAAACAGTTTGCATTGAAACAAGCCGAATGTCAAAAAGCATGGGAAGCACGAAGGCGTATTGCAGTAGTATACGGTCACCCACCCCCTACCCGTCAAGAATGTTAGTTCAGTTTGTGTTAGTATGTTATTCAGAAAGGAAATTACACTTTTTGTAAGACTTGACAAATGGTCCAAAACTGGTCTATGACATTATACTTGTTAAGCCTGGATCTGAATTAAAAATATAAATAAACATAGCAGAATACAAAGTAATAATAATAAATATTGATAATACATGAAACGTACATACTGCTTTTCTGCTATGCAAAGTGGCTTTATGGGACTAAAATTGTAAGAAAAATAAACTCTGTATGTTCCAAACAACGTTCTCCATTTTCTGTTGCAGATCCCATACCTACACGGAAGCATCTGATCAGGTTGCACACAACTCACTGAGCAAACAGTTTTACCTGGGAATCCTGGTGGACCCTCTGTTGGAGCTTTTTGGTATCACTCATGAAGTAATTTACACAGATGTCCAGGATAGAGTGCTTCAATTGCTGCAGGATATGCACTCTACGGCTAGCGAACAAGAGCAAGAAGTACTCCAGAATGTCTCTGCCAGAGAGATTGTCAAGGCAGTAGTGCTGCAGATCAATGCTGCCCTGTCGAGGGCTATCCAACAAGGCTTTTCAAGACCACAGTTGCTTGCTTTATTGGGCTCTTCAGAGCTTTATAGAGAAGATGGGTCAGTTGCAGTTGTCAGTCCAGAAGTTACTTTGATCACCCCCTCAACAGAGGACAGACGAAGATTGCTGAAACTTCATTTTAATAACTTCCTTTGTGGAATTTCAGCAAAAATGAAGAGTCTGTCCAATTGTCTCAAAGTGACTAACAAGAAAGCCCAACAAGAGCAAAGTCTAGTTGTTGACCTGCCAGCACCTTCTGATGAGGAAACAGAGCAAGAATCATTAGAAGAAACTGGTCCTGGTAAATTCTCTGACACAGTTGTAGAGGAGATTACCTCTGAAACATCAGAATGGAGTCTGCACTACAGCCCTGCAAAGCCATCAGATTCAGATGGTTTAAGTTCTGCAGAAAAGACTGTGTCAGAGATATCATTGGAGAGGTTAAATCTCAGCAATGAGGATGAAGCATCACCAGAAAGGCACCTGGAGAACCTCCTGTCTGGAATTATCCGTCCTCACACCAACATGCTGGTGAATCAGCTGGGCAGGCTTTTGATGGTGAACGGCACCCTTAAATCCTCCTCTGTGTGTGGCCGCTCACAATCTGAGTCGGCTCTGCCAAAGCCCAGAATGACAGGTGAACTCCAAAGGGAGATCTCGAAGGAGGGTTTGCTAGAGGTAGCCTACGCTCTTACAGAGAAATCCATCAAGACCCTTTTGGAGCAGTTACTCGCTGCACTCCTTCCTCCGTCTCCAGTGGTTGAGTCTGCCATGCCCTGCCAAGACATCAGGCCAACTGTTGCCCTACAGGAGATTGGTTCTGAGGTCAGCCTAGGGTGCTGCAACCCTCTTTCAGTGATTTGCAGAACGATCATAGATGTCTGTAAGATCTCAAAACAGGCGGTTGAAGCAGTCAGTGAAGTAGATGCGGGTCTGTCTGGAGAGAACATTGATGGAAAGTTTAGTAGCAACACAGCATCTGTTCAAAGAGATTCAACCCCACCAGTCTCCTTAACTAAATGTGACAGCTTCAGTTCATTGGTGAACAAACCAAGCAACAAAGTTAAGACATCAAGGTTCACATTTCCTAACTTCACTCTCAAAAAGGTAAAAACCCAGTCCTTATTATCAGGGCAATGTGTTGTGAAAAAATATCTTAACCCTAAATGTTTTGGTATTTTGATTGCCATCCCAAACCACTGTAAGCTTTGTTGACATTTTTTTAATTGTTCTTCTCATTTAAACCATCAACTGAAGAAAGTGAACCAAGTGGGCATTAGTCCGCTTCCGACTATCCCGCAAGAGGAAACCAAACTTCCTGCTGATGTCAACCATAATAGTATGTAGCTAATCGATTTCTAACATTTTTACGTCAAAAGAATGGCTGTGCATTGCATCAGTAGCTGCTGTATTTTCTGTTATCTAATACCATATCCCATGTTCACAGGATCATACTCTAGTCCAACAACAGAGAAGTCGCCTGGACATGATGAAAATTGTGATTCCTGCTCCTCACAGAAGAGCCCAAAGACACCATCCTTTTTAATCAGGATATATTCCATCGCTAAAAGGTCTTAAATTGTCCTCATGGTTATGCCGGCACCGCTAGCACACCTTGCCTCCTACTCTGCAATGAGGAGAAACGTTTGACTTCCTTCAATAAACTGTCACTGTAAAAATATGTTTTCAGTCATTTTGGGACAGGAGGGTGGAGAGTTTTTTCAGCAAGAGCAGTAGGTCGGATTTGAACACAGTGTTCGGATTTTGAACGCTGCAGAAGTATATGAGCTCTGGGGGCAGCGACTTAGAATGTGAATTGTCTGTTATATTTTTCATAAGTAGTAGAGAGAGAGAGAGAGAGAATAGCATCCCTGGTCATCCAGTTCAAAGAAATGGTTCGTGACGTTCAATTTGTCTCGTTTCACAGGTTGAGTTCGAAGTGGACTATTTACATTTAATTCATAGCAGATGCTCATAACTGCAGCGACAGTGCATACTTCTTAAGAAAGCTAGGTGAAAAAAACCACACAGCTTTGTAGTGAGTGCATTCTAATCAATTAATTAGTTATCAACAAAAATCAGTGCTGGAAAGAAGACCATACAAATAATAAACATAATAAATATAATAAGCAACGTTTATATATTACAACAGAGCAAGGTGAATTACTTAGGTACTCTATAAAAAGGTAGGGTTTCAGAAATTTTCGGGAAATTGATATTTTATGAATAAGATACCAACATATCAAGGAAAATGTAAAACAGAGGCACATACTTAATATTTTGTAACTAACTTCTCAGTCGCTGTAGGAATTGATAAGTACACGCGCCACCATTCGCGGCCTTTGCAGGTCATTCAACCAATCACTTTTTAGACAGTTCCTTCTCGTCCAATAGCAGGACGCGATGTTCGAGAGTAGTCGTTTGTATTGTTTGTATTTTGGAAAAGAGCAAATCAACTGTCAAGTGGTAAAGTTTTGCGATACATATTTGTTGGTATTTAAATGTATTTTTTTAGAACATCGCATATTTAGCTATTATATTAGGTAGTAAATTACTTCGTTTACCAGAATATATTTTTCTGTAGCTTCAGTTATATGGCAACCTGTTGATTGAACCTGGCTAGCGAGCTGTTGAATTTACAGACAATTGTAGCTGGCTATAGAGCTGCAAATGACAGCCACCAATGTTTAACAGTAACGATGAGGATCTTGTCGAAGATGTGGCCAGTATAAGGAATCAATTACGATTGACGGAGATTACTTTGCAAAGTTTGGGAGAACAATTAAGGTAAGCAGGGCTCAGTTGGCCAAAGTCTGCCAGGAAAGTAGAATTTCATTTGGCGAATAGCTTTCTGTATAACATTAATATGCCTACCCTAACTGACTAACTCTCTTACCCATCCTCCCAGTCACTCTGAACATGACAGTTCCAGTGAGAGGACAGACACGAGTCCAGGACACGGTTTGCCCGGTCGCCTGACCCTTGGGAATCTGCAGCAGCCTGATGTTACTCAGCCTTCACCTGGCAACCGGAGTCCGGAAAGAGCCATCAGCCTAGCCAGTACTGAGTCCAGGGTGAGAGGAATAAACAATGTTTATACGTGAACGAGAGAACCAGCCAGTTGCACTGTGTGTGTATATCACTATATCTTCATGAGTGTTGTTATTTGTGCTATAGTACCTCTGTGTAGGCTATGTTTTGCCCCGGACCCGTTCAGTTTGTGTATGTTTGAGATGTGAATATGTGTCTCGAGAACTCGACTCTCTTATTCCATTTGGAGTTTTCTGCACTTAACATTGACCAAGACTTCCAGGGTTGGAATTCCTGCAGCCGCTTAATTAAAAACACATGAGAAACAAAACTTTTCAACTTCAAAACATGTATTTGTGTGTTTACCCAGCACCATAGCACTCTGCATACCACAACTGGTTTGCATCTGATGCTTGCTAATACATTTTTTGCTTCAAAATGTTTGTATAGTCTTATGATTCAACTTTTAATTAATAATCTCCTACTTAGCCGTGTTTTAACTGGTCTGGATTTTATGTATCTGCCTGCCTTCTCTGTGTGATGGATTTTACGTCCACATTTTAGTCATTTAACAGGAGCTGTTATCCAGAGTTATTTACTGTCAAATAAATCAATATTTCTATGGTTTTATCAGCAACACCTGAGCAAGCTTTGTGTTTGGGAATTAAGTTGGGACGCATTGCCTATTTACATTTAGTATGTGCTGTTACATGTGTCCCTGTGTTTTTGTCTCTCTTCCTCAACACCACTGTACCACTCACCCAGCACTCCTCATCCAGATCCGGGGGAGTGGAGATGGAGGCTGTCCCCCTCAGGAAGAAGCTGGGCGGCCTGCGTCAGGAGAACGCCTCCCTGGCCATGGAGAACAGACAGCTCATCAGTGACCTAGAGGCAGCCCACGTTGAACTGGCCAGCTCCAAGTCCAAAGTATTACTGAGAACAGCCATGACTGTGAAGATCACTGACGTTCACTAGCGGGGATGCTTAACCGCCTGTGTGGTTTTCTGTTCCTCCGTCCCCCAGGTCCGACTCCTGGGCAACACGTTCGGGGCTAAGGCCTCCAGTGTGAACGTCCTGAGGGAGCAGATCCTGGGCTTGGAGGCTGAGGTGGAGGCTCAAGCCAAAGATCTCCGGTAACTAAGCGTCTTTTCACATTATCATGAAGCCCTCTGTACCTGTACACTTGTTTTTCCCCTGAAAATCTCTACGTCTATGTTTTCGGGCTAATACATTTCGCTATGGTTCCTGTGAGTGCTGGAGTACAGTGAGGTTTTGGACTACTCTTGCTAATCTGAGAGGATTTGTAGTGAACAGAACATTGGTCCAGTCAAGCGGGGTTTGTCCTGTTTGGTCCCTGGATGGGACTTTTGCAAGTGGTGTTGGAGGGCCAGTAGGGGGCACTCTTCTCTATGTATCAAAATCCCAGTGACCCACAACAGTGATTGGCATGGCTACATGCATATGGTGCCATCTCTTGAATGGCACTGTTGTCCTGACTCTGTGGTCACTAAGAGTCCCATGGCGCCAGTCGTTATAGTAGGGTTGTTAACCCCAGTGTTAAGGCTACATTTGCAAACTGGCCTTATTACCATGGCCATCTAATCATCCACCTCATTCCTAATGGGCATATATTCCAGATCACCTGTCTAGTTGACAGCTGATGTGTGTGAAGAACTCTGGCGTGAACTGGCTGCCGTACGCCACCCTTGGCCGTCTAATAAAGCTGCATGGTGTCCAATGTTGTTTCAGGGCTGCGGAGCTCAAGGCGGAGCTGAGCCAGCAGGCAGCCGCTCAGAGTGAGAGGCAGGCGTCTATGCTCAGAGAAGAACTGAGCATGCTCAGAACAGAGCTCACGGACACGACCCGGCAAGGAAAACGGTAACCCTTTTAATCTGGTTTCCCTTCAGTTACTGAGTTCCGCCTTGGTCTCCGCTGGCCTATGTTCATTGGCCCTTGTTAGTTTAAAATTGGCAGTCCAGGATATTCATTTTAAGCCTGTGTTCTCCAGCCTAAGGTACTGGTTTAGGGGATACCATTACCATCTATTTTTGTTTGTATAGTTCCCATACTGTGTATGGGCTGACAGCCAGCTAGAACCATGGTTCTCATACCTTCCCTAGACACCACCAGCCATGTCTTACATATATTCCAAAGCCAGCAAACCTCAATCAACATTTCAAATAACTATCAATCATTTGACTCATTCCTTCAGACAAGCTAGTTCAGGGCTACCATGGAATTTTGAGATGGCTGGGGATACCCTGAACACGTTTCAGAAACACTGGTCTAGGGGAGAGTACTGAGCGGTCTTGTTTCTTATAGAGCCGAGCAGCAACGGAACCAAGCCCTTCACAATGCTGAGAAGCTCACCGATGCGTTCAAAGACTACAAGGGAAAAATTTCCATCAAGCTGAAGAAGGTAACTCCATGAACCCTTTTCACATAATTCATACGAATTAACTAGTAGTGTTTAGCAGTCAACCTTTTGACAAACTAAACTGACTGTATTTCCAAGGTGATGGAAAATGAGAGCAACCTGAAGGAGAGTCTGATCGTGTGTGACAGAGAGAGAGAGGAGCTGGAGAACAAGTGCAGCACTCTGGAGAGGGAAAGAGCAGAGCAGGGCCAAAACATCAGGTGAGTCTCTCTGGCTCAGGTCTGTCAAAACTAGGCATTTGTCCTTTACTGTCCTGTTTCCTTGCCTCCTTTTGAAAAAGGTCAGGTGATTGAAAATAGGAGAGGAGAAGAACAAACATGGAAACATATTGTTTTCACTAGTGTGTCATCCCAAAATACATTTTTAAATCTCCAAATATAATTATCTATATGTGAGATATTTTCTTCATGGAATAATGAGTGTGTGCTTTAAATGTGTGAATGCTTTATCCATCAGAGAACACTAGAAATGTTTCTAAGGGGGTGTTGCAAAATTTTAAAACTATTCCATAGTAGAATACAACAAAATAGGATATAGATCAATTCACGAACTGACTTGCTTATGGCGACCATTTCCGGGTCAGATTAGCGGAGGATGGGGGAGTCCAAGACCGGAACGACAAATTGAGAAAAGGCCCAGGACTGAACTGGAATGCTGATAACTAAGTAGAGTACATTGATATAGAGCAGTGATAATGGTTATAAATTGAATATAAAAAATGTTTACCCTGATTTTCTTTAGTAAACTAATGGAGGAGTTAACCCAGGCACGCACATGCAACACAAAAAACGTGGAGCTCCAGGGT
The DNA here is from genome assembly GCA_016801175.1 of Esox masquinongy. Lineage (NCBI taxonomy): Eukaryota > Metazoa > Chordata > Actinopteri > Esociformes > Esocidae > Esox > Esox masquinongy. Next base: position 63,927 of record JACXGI010001231.1, on the reverse strand, counting down.
CGTTTGGAGGAGGCTGCCCAGCGGACATCACGCCTGGAGATGGAACTGGGAGAGCGAGCTTCAGTACCCCGGGATTTGGCCTCTCTCCGCAGGGAGACGGAGGACCTCCGTGCCCTTGCCCAGTGCCAGGAACAGAGGCTGGCCCAATGCCACAGAGAGGCCCAGCAGAGCCAGGCCGAAATGGCTAGTCTGGAGAGCATACTGGGCCTGCTGCATCTCAGAGAGGTATAGAGCACACACACAAGCAGGAAAACAACTGGGTTGCCAAAGATTTGGAGCCACTAAGCGTACATGTTATTTGGATGTTACAGGGCACTGAGGGATCTCTCTGTGTGAGACCATGTATGCTGCCCACAGTGGATTACACTGCAGACCTTAGACCCAAACCAGGTACAGTATTACACTGCAGACCTTAGACCCAAACCAGGTACAGTATTACACTGCAGACCTTAGACCCAAACCAGGTACAGTATTACACTGCAGACCTTAGACCCAAACCAGGTACAATATTACACTGCAGACCTTAGACCCAAACCAGGTACAGTATTACACTGCAGACCATAGACCCAAACCAGGTACAGTATTTCATTGCAGACCTTAGACCCAAACCAGGTACAATATTACACTGCAGACCTTAGACCCAAACCAAGTATAGTATCACACTGCAGACCTTAGACCCAAACCAGGTATATTACAATATTACACACAATGATTGGCATTGACAACTGAATAAGTTGTTCATGCCCCCCCATCCACTCCTCCAGGTGAGTGCTACCAGCAGCTCCTCCCGGTTCTCCAGGCCATAGAGGCAGAGCGGGTCAGACAGAGCTCTCTGGCCACCAGGCTTCAGGAGAGGTTATTGAAAGCCCAGGATGAGGTCTCTTCTCTGCATAGCTCCATGGCCCAGAGGGCCTCGCACTACCAGCAGCTCCACAACGAGCTGCTAGAAAGGGCCAGCCAGGCTAACGATGCCCAGAAAGAGGTTAGGAGGCTGGGGAAATGGGAGGGGTGTCCACCTCAACAGATCTGTAGTGAACGGATGGGTGCAGTGTTGAACGGATGGGTGCAGTGTTGAACGGATGGGTGCAGTGTTGAACGGATAGGTGCAGTGTTGAACGGATGGGTGCAGTGTTGAACGGATGGGTGCAGTGTTGAACGGATGGGTGCAGTGTTGAACGGATGGGTGCAGTGTTGAACGGATGGGTGCAGTGTTGAACGGTTGGGTGCAGTGTTGAACGGTTGGGTGCAGTGTTTTGAACGGATGGGTGCAGTGTTGAACGGTTGGGTGCAGTGTGGAAATGGGGGTTAGTTAACCAACAGAGATCTCATCCCTAGATGCGCTACAGCTTGGCTTTATTTTAAACACAACAGTAACTGAGGTAGTCTGAGTGTGTTTAGACTAGACTGGACTATATCTGTGTGTTGTTTTCACTGACTGTCTCCCCCTGGTGGTCTTACTGTAGTTGAAGAAGAAGAGTGCTCGTGTCTCTGCCCTGGAGAAACAACTACAGGAGAAGTCCTCAGCTTACTCTCAGGCTGCGCTGAAAAACAGTCAGCTAGAGCAGGATCTTCTGGTATGCCCAGGCACAGACACTCTTTAAATAACTTCTTCACAAATAGTCCACAAATCATGTTATTTGCATAGAGATTCCAACACTTCTGGACACACACCCCAATGGACACAGATGGCCCCTCATCAACACAGCCTTATTTTAACATCATCAGACTAAGGACCTCCTAAACTGTCATTTTCATGGATGTCTGTGGTTTGTGTCAACGAGTGAGTCAGGTCTGCTAATGGACATGTTGTTCTATGCTCATCATCTATTCAACAGCATAGACAACAGACTTCATTACATTCAAATCATGTAGAACACATAAGTGGGTCACACACATACACTCTTGTAGAAATGTACTGAGCTGATCTATTGGTTAATTATACCATTGGAAAGGAGAGTGAAAAATCACTCGCTGCCTACTGTGTTGATAGTGAAGTACTAAGTTCATGTATGTAAATAGGTTTGCTTCTAACACATTCATTTGCACATTAAAGAACGTAAAAGACATCCTCTTTGCAGTGCGGTAATGTCTCTTTGATGTTCCCTCCCTCCGACAACAGAAGAAGGCCAGTAGTATCCAGCACTACCAGTCCGTGATGACCAAGAAACAGAGAGACTTCCAGCAGGCTCTGGACAAGTGTCGTAAGGACGGATCTGACCAGTGCAGTGAGCTGCAGGGCAGAGTGGAAGTGGTGGGTGGTGTGGTGGTCAACTCTCAGTTTGTCTTCCTCATTCTAATTCACTGTTCCAGATTATTTGGTGACTGTCTTTCTCTAATCTGTGAGACTAGTCTGGTGCTCTGTGGTTTCCTCTCAGTCTCTGTTCCTCTCCCTGACGTTGCTTACGAGCAAACAGTGTTTCCCTTACTATGTGTCGATCTATCGATCCTTCTTACCTGGCAAAATATCAGTTAAAATAAATAAATTGTTGTTTTGCCCCGTATGTGTGCTTCTTATTTACAGCAGTCTTTCTCAGGGGCAGAATGACAGTGGACATTAGTATTTATGCAAATCCCAACATCACCGCATCCATGTTTTTGAGCAAGTGTTTGAACTAAAAAAAATAGCAAATTCATTTCAGTCTTTCTACTTTTTATCTACTGCTGTGTGTCCCTTTTTGCTTTCTCACTATTTTTCCCTCCCCCCTGGGTAGTTGCAGTTGTCTCTAGACCAGACCCAGGCCCGAGTCTCAGAGCTGGAACAGGTTTTGAATTTCGCCCAACTGGAGAGACATGAAGCCCAGAACACTGCTGTCCTTCTACAGGCCTCTCTTGACCAGTTAACACAGGTTAGAGCCACCAAAGCTATACAGTTTCATAGAGCACGGCCTTTTATTCATCCCTATTATGCATGAAAAGTAGCCATTTTGTTCCTGAGAACATATTAAATCTCATTATATATCTTGCTTGTGTGCTGTCTTTTTCACAAGACCTAAATTTGCTTCGGCAGTATTGTTTAAATTATTAGAATTCACACACAAGTGCAGCATATTATCAAGGATGTGTATTTAACTTTTTTTTGACAATCACACCAATGGGACAGAATAAAAATGCAATGGAAAAACACAAAAAGGGAGTATAAGAATTGAAAAAGCTTGTGATTGTTTGGTGTTCTGTCACCAGGAGAGGGAGACCAACGTGAGGCACAGTGAGGAGGCTCTCCAGGATGTCAAAGAGCGTGCCGCGGAGTCTGCCACCAAGGTCAGTCTCTGGGCAACTCTGGGGGTTATGGTAAAACAATATTAAAAGGTTTCTCTGGCTTTCACCTCATGTACCTTCACAGACTGGCTGACATTGTGGTAGGTAAATGCTTGAGATTCTAGCTGCGTTAGAATGTAAATGTGTGCAGTTTAAGGTGTCACAAGATTTCAGGTTGAATACATCTGTCACCTGGAGGTCCCACTGCTGGTTTGTACAATTCCTAATTGCTAAAAAGTATGATGATGAAGGAACATTCCCAGCAAATCCACAGTAAGCTGTCCTGGGAGAGTGCAGTAAGTTACTTCCTCAGGTAGTGACAAAAAGAAAACGACTGCTTTTAAACCTCAACTAGAATTTGCCAGAAGGCATGTGGCAGACTGAGACTAAGTGGAATAAATGTCTATAAAATCTCTCAGAAATTGAGGTTTTTGGCCCCAACGCCAAGCGCTGTGTTTGGCATCCTGAGAACACCATCACTACCGTGAAGCTTGGGGGTGGCAGCATTATGCTATAGGGATGCTTCTCTGCGTCAGGGCCTCAAAAACTACTGAAGACAGAGAGCAATATGGATTCAGCAAAGTGCCGAGAAATCCTGAAAGAAAACCTGCTGTTTTCAAGAGACCTGGGACTTGGCAGAAGATTCATCTTCCAGAAAGACAAATGAGCCAAAACATACAACCAAAGCCAGTGTGGCTTCAAAACATCCAAGCACGGGGGGGAGGGGTACTTTTAAGAGCCACAGTAAATACATTACATGCCGTATAACCTACGCTTTTATGACAACATTTTCTTTGTTGGTCAGGTGAGGCAGCTGGAGACAGCCCTGGCGTCCTGCAGAGAGGAGCTGAGCTCCTCCCTGCAGCAGATGGAGGAGGCCAAGGAACACCACCAGAGACAGCTGGACCTCAAGAGTCAAGAGGTGTGTGTGGTTGTTTTACCTTATATTCACTATGATTTAAAGTGGCCCTGTACCGGGGCTTATTGCATAGGTGTGAGTGTGTGAGTGTGTGAGAGTCAGTGTGTCAGTCAGTGTGTGAGTGTGTGACGCCCTGTGGTTCTCCACAGCTGTTGAGTCTACGTGAGGAGTTGCGTAGCAGCAGCGAGGTGTGCAGGCGCTCCGGGCAGCAGTGTGCCCAGCTTCAGACCTCCCTGCAGCAGCTGCAGAGCATGTTACTGGAGAGCACCACCCGCGTGGCGGAGCTGGAGGACAGCCAGAGTCAGCTACAGGGACAGGTACGTATCACCCTTCCTGGGGGGGACATACACCATCATCTACAGGGAGGTCAACTTACTGGACAGAGGAGTTCTCTGCTTAGACGCCAAGGAAATGTGAGGCCATCTGTCAAAAAGCTGAAGCTCTACGGGACCTGAATCTCATAACAAGACAATGATCCCAGTGCAAAGTTACAACAGAATGTCTCAAAAAGAAGATGTGGAAGGTTACGGAATGGTGGAGTCGAAGCCCCGATGAATCCTATCGAATTGCTGTGGGCATGCACGAAAACCCTTGACCTCTGAAGCAGTACTGTACCCTTGAGTACTGAAGCAGTACTGTAAGTAAAAGAGCGGGGGAGAAATCCTCCTAGTCGATGTAAGAGGCCGATTGACAGTTACAAGAAACGGCTATGTGAAGTTATTTCTGCCAATGGGGACAATGCCATCTAAAACACGCGGTTATCATGGAGCAAGACCAACTGCCTAAAAAGATTTGATGTGGAAAGATCTGTTGTGATTTCATGATACTAAATATATGGGACATAACCTATTTCATTGGCTAATAGTGTATAAACCACTTCCAGTTAGACCCAAATATGGGAAACACAACTATGTTTGTAGTTATTCAGTTACATTCCTTTTAGGAATGTAATACTTTTAGGAATTCTAAATCTGGTTACCATCAGAAGTAGCTGATCATTTCACATGCTCCTGGCACATTGTCGGTGAGTGTTCCTTTTTCAGGCCTTTTCACATTATCTACATTGTACAATTGACTACATTAACCAAAGCCAATACTAAGAAATACTTGCCAAAACATTACAGTTAAAGCTTTACTGTCAGAATGGACTGAACTTTCCACCACCAACTAGCTTTCTGTGCAAACTAGGCTCATTAATACTTCAAGTCATGAAAAAGGGAATTATGTAAGCCTGTCTTCTATTAAAAAAAGGAATCATGCATACAGTGAAGGCATTCCTTCTGCTGGGGAATTCCAATGTGAAGGATATTAATGTTCTTTTAAGATTCAGATTTGGTCAATCCAAATGCAGTTTAGTACATAGAGATTTATCACTTCAGGAACTGAACCTTGATTAAGGACATTTTAATAATTTATTAGTTCGGGTTTGGATATGCTCAAACCGTGTTACAAAATAAGAAATTATCATACTTTAGATTATCAAACCTGCGTTTGCCCCGTGGTGATCTTTCAATCAAATGAATTTACAGTTCCAACTCCGGTGACTGATGCTTGTGAATGTCTAATACTGAGCTACAAGCAGTAATGAAAACACTTTTTTTCACAAGAAGCGTCATTAGAGCAAGAGATTTTCACGCCACACAGTAGCGGCTGGGAAACCCCCGCAGCCACCGCAAGGCGGGGGGCCGCCACGCCCCAAGGGCCCCGCCCTGCATAGCAAAAAACAGACTAGGCCTATATATATATATATATATATATATATATATATATATATATATATATATTAAATAAATGGGCTAAATAGTCTTAAAATCCCTGAATCTGGCACCAATGGCTTTTGCGTATCTTACGTGCACTACTACGCCATTACGCCTCTTGCACGCGCAAATTTCAAAAATGCTAATCATTACGTTTTGCTAGATGACGGAAGAGACATGAGTAAAAGAAAATATGCAAGCCTAACGACGCCACTGAACTGATCTACATGGGATGTGACTTCTACATAAAATCCACTTAACCTGAAGTTACAACCCATTGTATTACAGTATTTTTAGCCTGTTTCAGATAGTACTTAAACCGACACATGATAATGTAATAGGTGTGGCATATTCGTTTAAGATATTAATGTGCCCTTTCCAGGTGTCTGCATTGGAGCAGGATCTGGAGCGGGCGCGCTCATCTCTGGAGGAGGAACTGAGGAGGAGGGAGAAGGAGCTGCAGGATGCTGACATGGAGGTGCAGGAGAAGAGGAGACAGACGGCACAGCTCTCTGGCTCGGTCGCGTAAGACTCCTTCAGATACTTGTCAGTATTTAGTGTTCTACAGAATGTTCCCACAACTCACTTGGTTCACCGTATGGTAATGGCTGACTGCTGCCATTTCAATGGGCTTCTTTGTTCATGCCCAAAACAAACAGTTTGTATGAAACGTTTAGCTGATAGCCCTGTAGTCACAGTCCGTGCCGCACGGAAACATACCGCGCTGACTTTATACGATCGCCGGATAAGTCCTCACAAAATCCCCTCTGTTTACTCCAACTGTTCACTCTTGTTCAGCGGGAGTCGTTTGAGTTCAGTCCGGACAGCGCCAGCTCCCTCCCCCGTAACAGGGAGACAGAGAGACGTTCGAAAAGCCCAAGGTGCTGCCCGAATGAGCCGGTCCCATGACTCTGGTGCCACCACAACCAAGGGGGTTATTGTGCCCCCCCCATGCACGCACGCCCTGATCTCCTCCCTGTCATGGGTTACATATAAACATCCTGCCCCCTGAAGCAGTCTTCTTAGGGAGGGAGAGTTTTCAGCGTTTAACGCCTATGATTGCGTAGCACGGAGGGGCTAGGAAAGGACATTGATTTTTCTGTCTAGTCTCTAGCTACTCAGGGCGAGGAGAGATACTGCGGTTGTGCTCAGAGTTCAAGCACATTTCTCTTAGTAATTAGGTTACAATTTGGACTTAATGTCACTATTAGTACTCTAGTTCAGTTAATCTGTTAATACTCTAGTTCAGATTTTCTTAGAGCATATCTAGTTTAGATTACTAAGAGGATCTAGTTTAGGTTACTCAGAGGATCTAGTGTAGATTACTAAGAGGATCTAGTTTAGGTTACTCAGAGGATCTAGTTTGGGTTACTCAGAGGATCAGGGTAAGGTTCAGGGTACTCTGAGATTAGAGTGGTTACCTAAATGGGTCCAGGTCCTAGAGTTAGTACGTGTTAGTACTGAGTTAGTACGTGTGGTTTTGGAAGGGGTGCAGTGGTTTTGGGAGGGGTGCAGTGGTTTTGGGAGGGGTGCAGTGCTTTTGGAAGGGGTGCAGTGGTCCGGGGGGGGCCATTGAATGAGCCTACTCCTCATGGGGGCACATTTGTGCACAGTTAGGTGGGCGCCCGATGGAGGTTGTCTAGAATGTGTGTGAGTGCACAGTGTGCCTAGACGTGCATTTTATCTGTGTGAAGATACCAGTGTGCTAACTGTGTGTGTGTGTGTGTGTGTGTGTGTGTGTGTGTGTGTGTGTGTGTGTGTTCCAGTCAGCTGTCGTCTGAGATGAGTAAGTGTCGCGGGGAGCTGCTGGCCATGGAGCAGGAGCTGCAGAGGCTGCGGAGAGACGCCAGCATCAAGTCCTCCCAGATCAGCCAAATGGAGGAGACGCTGCAGAAGACCCAGGGCCTCCTGGAGAAGAAGAACGATGCAGGTAGGACACGCTGGGGGAGGCGCGGGGCTTGTGGGATTCTGCCTTCCTCTCATCCCTTTGCTGTTCACTTGTCCCCACATCGCGACTGATGCCTTTCTGGGAACCGGGAACCGTAAATGACTGTGTGGCGCTCGTCCCATGATGCTCTCCACCCACTGTCTGTAATATACGTCAACTCTGTGTATACGCTGTGTATTCTGGCCCTCTGTGCCGTCTTCCACTAACAGCAGCTTTACACCGAGTAAACTAAGCCCATTCAAATTAATTAATATATACTTTAGCATTGCTAGCAATTTAAAGGGTAGGAAATGTGATGAGTGCAAGTTGGATTAGGATACTCATATAGGTGGGAGTGGGAGGGTTGTTATATGTGTTGCTTCATTCAGTAAAAGACTGTATAATTTTTTTTTTTTTTCAATGCCTCTGATTGTAAAACTGTGCGGGAAATAACATAGATTGTTTGCCCACCCTGTTCCTTCCCCTCCAAGTTGTTGACTTGGAGGAAAAGCTCCACCTCTGCGAGCAAGACAGACGGAACTCTGTTCAGCGGGCGGCGGCTCTGGAGGGACAGCTGCAGGGCGTGCGCGGTGAGATGCACGACACCCTGGAGAACCTGCAGGAGCTGCGGGACCTGCTTCAGCGCACCCAGGTCACCGCAGACGAACGGCAGGTCTCCCTGGAGAGGCTCTCTGCTGAGCTCAGGTGGGCCTCTGCCAAACGCACGCACACACGCGCGCACACACACACACACGCACTACCTTTCTTGGGCACCTGAATCCCAGAAATCCTGGTTCCCCATTCCCTGACCTTAACCTGAGCCTAATGCTAACCCGTACGTCTCCCACCTCAAGAACATTCAGTAGAAAATGTCATGAAATTAATGAAGGGGAAGGGTTTGGTTTTAACCCTGTGTGTCATTCCACCTTGCCTTGAAGAAGCACTGCCAGCACACCTGAAGTCACACACGTTTCCTATGGTCAGTGTAACCATGACAACCACTGACAAGCTCAACCGCTGTGGAGTTGTTCGGGAAGACCTCATAGACCGCGCCATTTTGGGAAGAATTATTCCAGACTCATGTTTTTAACATTCAGCAATGTTCTATGGTCATTTGTCATTTAATCATTGTTCTTGGATTATCTTGTTCACCTTTAAAAGTCTATATACTACTTATAATATGTATATTGTAATTGTAAAGCAAATGTTATGTATTGTGCTTTTGTTGTAAATTAGATGCAGTGTTAAGTAAAAAAAAAAAAGTAACTTCCCTGTATCATCATGTGAAAGCTTGGAGAACAGGCAAGATATGTACTGTACAACAGCAAGTGGAGTTAGTCTTTATTTTTTCATAGTAATTATCATGCTATATCGCCTTGTTTTTATAACATATATAAATTCTGTATTCTTTTGAGGCTTGTTGCAATCAGTGAGCGAAAAGCAGCAGTAGCTTCTGATAAACACACACACACAACAAACACTGGACTCATAAAATGGGTTGTAATATGTTAATCCACAATATGTCTCTTTGTGTAAATAGGAACACAATCCTTATTATACATCCTGTTCTCTGTTCTAAATACGGTACAACTCTTATCTGTCTGTTAGAGAGGGAATTGCCTCTCTCTGACACCAACCAACCGGTTACACTCTCCTGAACACAAAGTTGCTCCCCACCCAACACGCCGCCAGTCAATATGACTGCATGAGCTGAATGCCACAACCTAAGGCCCCATGTGATCAAGTATAATTGGTGTAGGTGTGTGGTTTTGACAGTTAAACGTGTGGATTATCTCCTCAGTCATAACATATAGCGAGTACATTAACATTCGGTAAATCCTGCTTAGTCGGCTCAGAGCCCATCCCCTCATGCAAGTATGTAATGGAATTAAAGAAGGAAGACTAGGTATCTGAGTTCGTGGTGTTTGATGGGATCACACATTGACTAATCCCTCGTAAACAGGAGAGCGTCTCACCAAATGACGTGAGGTTGTAGTTCTGGGTTGACCACAATTACGCAGACAGTCGTAGTTTGAGGTGTTGAACATGTAGTGATTCAGACTGCAATGTGTCCGTTGTGAAACGACATGACCACTGCTCAGATGTCCAGGGAGCTCTTCTTTGTGAATTATTTACGACGGCTTGTGTTGACTTCACATCCCGAGTACGTGCGCGTGAGCGGGATTTCACAGCTGTCTGATTTGTGGAGGTTAAGCAGCTCCACACAACATGGTTTCAGGGCCCACTATGTGTTCACATTGTTGTGTGTTAACGTGTGGTTGTTGATTTTTCCAGCCTATGTAACATGATTTGTTTTGTGTGTGCGCGCGTGTATGTGTGCAGGGAAAGCCAGAGGGAGTTAGAGGAGAGGAATCACGAGGTGTTGGACATGGACACCGCCCTGAAGGAAAGACAGGGGGAGCTCCAGCTGAGAGCACAGCTGGTACACGCTCCTTTATTCTCTGTTCTACTCTTGGTTATGGCGTGTAGGTTGGTGGCACGCAATGTGGTTTAGGGGACGGTTAGTGTATTGTCTCCTTGAAGTAGGACAAAAATGTCAGCCTCTCTGTCTTTGTCTCTCTTTCTTTCTCTCCTGTGTTTTTTTTTTTGACGTAATGGTACAATAAAAATCCTGCACTGCCTGTCAGAAGTATTCACCCGTCTTGGACTTTTCCACATTTTGTGTTATGAGATGAAATGAAAATGGATTTAATTAGCGGTGTTTGCCACTGATCAAAAAAAAAAGTGGATAATAAAATCTACAAACTTGTTCCAAATTAATTGTGAATACAAAACAGAGAGTAATTGATCGCATAAGTATTCACCCCCTTTGGTCAATATTTGGTTGAGGTGTCTTTGGCAACAATTAGCATCATTAGACTGTTTGGATAAGTGTCTACCAGCTTTTCTCATGTAGGCACAGCAATTGTTTACTATTCTTCTTTGCATAATTGCTCATGTTCTGTTGAGTTGGATGGGGATCTTTGGTTAACTCTTTCCACATATTCCCAATTGGACTGAGGTCTGGGCTTTGACTGGGCCATTCCAGGACATTGAACTTTTTGTTTTTAAGACACTCCAGTGTTGCTTTGCTGTATGTTTGGAGTCACTGTCCTGCCAGAAGATCAATATTTTCTCCAAAGTTCAAGGTCTCTGGCAGTTTTGTTTCCTACTTTGCAGCATCCATTTTGCCCTCTGTCTTCATAAGCTTTCCAGGCCCTGATGCAGAGACTGATGTGATGATATGATGTGCAGCGTTCAGGCCAAAAGGTTTTATTTATGTTTCATCAAACCATAGATTCTTCTTCTACTTGGTCTAATAGTCTCCCACAAGTTGAGATTTGTTTTCTTTCTTTTTTTTAGTTTTTTGTACTTTCCTATGGCCCATTTTGTGAAGCACCCGGGCTTTTGTTGCAGTATGCACAGTGTCTCCTGGCTAGGCCATGGAAGACTGACTCCTTCAGAGTTGCCATAGGCCTCTTAATGGCCTCCCAAATTGTAGTCTCTCAAGTCAGACAGCTATCTTGGAATGGCAACCGTATAGACTTCTGTACAACTTCGTATGGCAATTTGCCCATGGGGGAGGTATTGGAAATTAAACACGCGGAGTGAAGTGACTTCACTGCCTTTCTGCTAGTGCTTGATTTTGTGTGTATGGCAACGCAGGACAAACCTGACTAGTGCCCTTCTCCTCTGGATACTGTTTCGCTCAGTTTTGTAATAATTACAAAAACTATTATTATTACAAAATAAGTTTTGTAATAATTGAGTTTAATGTGCTCCGGGGATATTCAGTGCCTTAGAAATGTTCTTATATCCTACCTCTGATTGGCGCTTTTGAAGAACCTTATTCCGGATTTGCTTTGAATGTTCTTTCATCTTCATTTTGTTAGGCACTAACCGACTGTGGGACCTTCCAGAGACCGGTGCATTTAGTCTGAAGTCGCGTGAAAATCTGAAATCAGTGAAAACTTTTTCCCTTTCCCTTTATAAATTCCTGGCGTTTTATCATATAATGCAGCTCTATCCCGGGTTCTACAGGGATGGCACAGCTTTACCCCTGAAGGGAGACAGGTTTTCCTGTGCCTGCCTGTCTTGATGGCAAAGCTGTGCTCGCCGAGCATGTATTTTTTTTTATCAGTATTCATTTTCAAACAGTGGTGTGATGTTGACCAACGACTAGATAGCATTGCATTTTGTCTCTCTCGCGCCCACACAAACAGACACAAGGGGTGACGTTTTCATGCAAAACATTTTCATTCAGTTTGAATGTGGTTGCGGACATGAATGGATGGAGTGATGAGGAGAAATAAGGGCCCTCTCTTTGTCTCCGTTCCTCCTCTTGCTCAGCTGGGCCAGTTGGACGTTGCCATCAGAGACCATAAGCTGGAGATGGACAAAAAGGTTCTGTCCCTACAGGAGGCTCTCGACTGGAGAGTGGGGGAGCTCAGAGATCGGGATGAGCAGGTACACGTTCACTAGACTTCCAAATCCTTTGTTTTGTCTAATTGTGGGGTTGTTGTTGTTGTCGTCCCTGGAGGTCATGTTGTTGTTACAGGATTGTTATTAACTATTACCTGACGGTTTGTCTGCACAGGTGGCGTCTTTGAGCGAGCGGTTAGACCTACTGAAAGCACAACTACAAATGAAGGAAGATCTCGAGAAGGTATGGTTGGATGAGAGGATGAATAGAGAGAGGAAGAGATGAGTGATGGTGAATGGATCGTTATATGGAGGGGCTGTAGCGAGGCCTGTTGGACAGCAAATTAGTTTTCAACAGATTGTTGCTTCTGACAGAACTTATGCGGTCTATTCAATGGAAGGCAAGAGGGCTGAGATTTGTTACTTGCCGTTTGTACTTTTGCAGTTTCTCGACACCTACAACGATTTTGTGACGTCGAACCTAGCAGCTGTGTGAAACGGCACGGTAACCCGGACCCAATTGGTCGACGCTCCACTGGGCGCGTTATGCATTTTTTGATAAAATCTATATTTCCCCCGTTTCTGTAATATCTCCAACTCTCGCCAGACTCTTATCATTTTATGGTCTCTCCCACCAAAACCCAATGAGGCGTAACTTATATGCGCATAGATCCCAATGACCCGACGAGAAGGTTACTGATTAACCATCTAGGGACAGCTTCCTCTAGCTGACCTGTAACCTTTTGACCCAGGACGCTCTGGAGCAGGGCCAGAGTCTGCGTGCGTGCCGGGAGCAGCTGCAGAGAACCACGGAGGAGCTGCAGAAGCTCCGGGGACACTGTGACAACCTGAGCACAGAGCTGGACAGCATCACTCAACATGCCCACCGGAAGGTACACACCACTGTTGTTCCCTTCCATAGTCCCTCTCCTCCACCTCTACTGCTTCTTCAGGGTTCTGTTACCCGATTTGTTTGCAACAGTGAAAGGTCCATGCATGTCCCACATTCTTATCTTCTAATCCTTACAGTAAGTAGGAGGTGGCCATTAACCAGCGATGTTGACTGGATGTTAGTGTAGATATGGGTTCTTTCTCTTTCGATTTTGGCATGTCGTCTTTTACAGGAGGTTCAGGTGAGGAGTCTGGAGGAGGAGCTGTCTGCCAGGGGGAAACACTGGGTCCAGGGGGAGGCCAGGCTCCAGGCCACTATCTCTTCCCTACAGCAGGAGCTGGAACATGAAAAGGAACAGCACAACAAGGAGGTACACTTGTCCATTGTCTCTCCACCTTGTCACCATCCTCCTCTTTCTCCACTGTTTCCTTGTCCTCCGCCTCATCTCTTCCCCAGCCATTTCCTGTAATCACCACTTCACTGACATGTTGAAGTTCTCCGGTGTGGATAATTAACCAGTACTTCTCCTTTTCTTCCTGTACTTCTCCTTTTCTTCATGTGGTTTCCATGTTCCTCTGTGCCGTCCTCTTCTTCTTCTCTCTCTCTCTCGATCTCGATCCGTCCCCCCCCCGTCTCCCCCTCCATTCCGCTGTATCTCCTCCCTCCTGCTGTCCTCCAGGTGTCCTGTCTGCAACAGACACGGGGCCAGCTGCTGAAGGTGTCAGAGCAGATGAGCTGCAGCCTGCGAAGCTCCCAGGAGCACCTGGCCTCCAGGCTGCAGCAGAGCCAGCTGCAGCTGGAGCAGGCCAGGGCGCAGTGTGCCTGCCTCCAGGTCCAGCTCCACTCCACCCAGACCAGCCTGCAGAGCACCCGGGAGGCCCTGCTCATCAAGGTGGAGTACAGTTGGCGGGTGGTGGGGGGCTAGATGCCCAGCTGGTAGTTCTACCTAAGTGTCTGGCTCTTGTCTTCTTACAGGAGTCTGAAGTAACCCGGTTGCAGGCCAGGATCTCCAGTCTAGAGAGAGCCACGGAGCTCCACCGCACCAGTTTCCAGCTCCTCCCAGACCTCAGCCAGCCCTCATCCCCTCCCACACACCACGGTTCTCCGCCACACACTCGCCCATGCGGCCACTCTCGTCAAAAACACACCTGCTCCACCCCCTCACCCGCCCGCACTCCTGGCAAACTCGCTAACTACTCTCCTCCTCCCGCTCCATCTCCTGAATCACGCCAACCTCCACAAACCCACAACCCAGACTGTCCCACTGGTGCCAGTAGTGTGGACTCCTCCCTGGACCTCCCCCAGAGTCTGAAGGCCACGTTACGGGAAGCCCTGGGTCAGCACCTCCCATGGGGCTCTTCCCTCTCCCCGTCTCCCACCCCGCAACATCCAGACCTAAGCTGGCAGGGCCTTAGCCGCCTGGAGGGCACCTCCACCTCGGACCTCTCCTTCAACCCTCTCACCTACATGGTGGAAGACAAGGAGGGCGGGGAGGAGAGGGACCACCCGGGGAGAGAGTCCCTCCTCGGGCGGCAGACCCAGGAGGAGGTGGACACGAGCTCCCTCACGGGCATGCTGAGGTTCGTCAACCAGACGCTGGCGCTGCAGGACGACCCGTCCCTGTGGGTCTCGCCGAGGCTCTCGGAGGCAGAGTGCACCCTCACGCTGAAGGTCAGTGACTCTGACTGGAGCCGGGTCCATCAAACTGCACGTGTTGTAGCGTGTTGGCTTTATTAATGTAGAGTTAACGGTTCGTACTTGTTTAAGGACATTTGTATAAGTGGTAGGAATATTCTCTTATATTCATCTGCTTTTAAGCTTGAAGTAACTGATTATATGTGACTCCATTGACATTTGCTATTTCAGTAATCGGAAAATTTTTCATATGCAGGGCGACGTGAAAGAAGGTGGATGCTGTTCTCCTGGGAACGTATGACAGTGAAGGTGGATGCTGTTCTCCAGGGAACGTATGACAGTGAAGGTCGAAAATGTTCTCTGGGGAACGTATGACAGTGGCATCTGTTCTGAATGTTTTGCACTGTAGTTTTTTTGTGTGTGTGTTTGTATTTTCATTTCATAGATCCAATCAGGACCGGAGAGGCTCACAAGGAAAACATTTTAAAAAAACAAAACAAAAAAACCCCAGTTAGTTTTAACAGCTGAGGTTACAATTGGGTTAGGGCTAGGCATACATGTTAGGTTATTGAGGTTTGGGTTTTGGTTAAGGTTAGGAAACATCCTCACAAGGTTAGAAATGCAAGGCTGTGTAAGTGGGAGTGTTGACCAAAAGGTCCTCACAACTACAGTATAGTCAAATGAGAAAATTTGAGGAAGTGAGAAAATATGCCTGTTTAGGCTTGATGTTAAGGTCTTGGCTGTTGAGCTTCACGGTCTTTTACTTAAACACATACTGTACATACTGTATATTTATCTTTTTTAAATTGTATCTATTGACAATTATGTATTTAAAATTCCCTGTTGAATAAACTTTTGGATGCTTAGATCTCTTGAAGTGAAGTGTGGTCGACCTCTGCTCCAGGCAGAGTCCGCAGCTTGGACCAGTGAGCCACTCAAGGCCTCAGCAACAAGCTTAAGGATCTCTTCATATGACCACAGTAACGGGAACTCGGAGCGTGTTTTATTAGTATTCACAGCAGAATATGAATTGTCCTAAATGTATTGTAATAAATTAGAAAAAACATTATGCGTTGCAAATCTGAAATTAATGTATTCAAATGGCAAATATTTCAAAACCACGGTACAAGCTTGCGAATTAAAATGTCACATTAGTGATTCGTGCTTGCTACCACAGTTGTACTATCACAAAATGCAAAGTACATAGTCATGTTGCTTGGGTAACAGGCCAGAGAGGAAGTTGTGGTCCAGAAAAAAGGTTGTACTGAAACATGACCAACATGCTGCATTAAATTTGCAATTCAGAGGGGTATATGTAACAACAGTGTAAGTGGTATACAATGGGTCATTTAAAGCCAGAATCTTTAGTTAAAACGTGAAATAAACTGTCCCCAACCTGATTCTGTTTTCATGTTAAAAACTGGGGAGTGGGGCCGGAGAAATGTAACCACTCACTAGTAACTAAGCATGGCCATGCATGCATGCAAAGACTGATGCGCCTCAAACAGCTTGCTGTGCACCTGAACCTCATTGTGATTGTGATTCGTGGTGATCTGTCTGACACAAGAGACCGATCACCACGATTTTTCATCATGTGACTGGAGTGCGCCTTTAACCGTGGTTTTAGTCTAGACAGTGTTTGTCTACAAACTGGTGTGAGACATTTATGTGACTTTTAGAAACAACGTCAAGGTTGACGGTTCTCTGTGAGATGGATGCTTTAATACATTCCCCAAATCAACCTAAAACTTGTTTGTATGCCACATTTCAATCTGCCCAGATGCCTTCAGGGCAGGGTGGGAGGAGGGACTAGGCTTAGAGCCTGAAATGCATTCATACCTGTTCAGTCACCTCCTAGATACAACGATCCAACCCTTCTGACAAACCTGGATGCTGCCTAAAGATTCTGGACACAGCCTGTCTGGATTTCCTGTGTTACCTCTGGTAATCTGAGCATGCATGTGGCCCCAAACTTTTAAGAGGGTCATTCCCTCTTAAAATCTCCCCTGACAGCCAGAATAAGACTGGCCACCCCTAATAGTACAGGTCTTCTCTAGGCAAGGTTTCCACCCCACAGGAGAGTTTCTTAGACACTGTGCATCAACTCTTGTTGTTGTTGCCCTTTGGGGTTCCTTGACTGGGTGTCTGTATAAGCAATTTGTGTTCAACCGATGATGTAAAAAGGGCTTTATGAAATACGTTTGATTGATTGGCATTGTCTTGCACAATTCAGGATTCTACACTGTTTCACTGTTCCAAAACCATGTAGGGTCTTCCCAGATACCTTTATGTGTCAGATGTCCAATTGCAGAAGGCACACTTCAGAAGACACATGCTAGATGGTTCCTCTGGTGGGTTTATGTGTTTGTATGTGGTGTGAGCCCCTGCTAGCGGCCCCCTTGCCTGTGCTGGTGTTTGGTTTCCTGGTTTACCTCACTAGTTCACTATTTAAAACACTGAAAACACTACATTTTATCTCAGTAAAAATCCCATGTTTGTGCTCAGGAAATAAATATTTGCAAGTTATGTTATTCAAGAATAAATGGTTAAATGCTTATGCCATTAATCTATGCCCAATAATGGATGTAGCAATTAAGCATTCCAGCTTTAAGAGTGCCAAACTGCATACTGTAAATTAAGATGTATTGTTCTGTACTTCACTGCGATTTTTGCTAAGAAAATCATCTGCTAAATAACTGAATGTTACCAATTTATTACTTACTGTTTCGGTACCTGTTTATTTCCTTATAAGGACAAAATAGATTTTGCTGAATTAAGTCGACACTGCTAGTGATGGGCTACCGCTAGGATGCACAGGCCCAGTGAATGAGCAGTAACATCCATGTCGGTACAGGCATTGTCATTTTGTGTATCCAACTCACAACCACACAATACTCGGTGTGCAGCTGTGGGTTCTCTGTTTGGAATTAGCAGGCTGCACACAAAGACACCTGGGAAAAAACAAACGGTCTGCTAGACGGTTGCCTGCGTATTAATGGCTATTAGCTTTACATTGTGTTTCTGTATGTCTACATGCCCGCCTGCCTGCTTTTGTATGTATCTCTGTGTCTGGCCAGATTCCACCCCCAGCTGTCAGCCTTTTACCGACGTTCCTGAAGGTCATGTGATATATATATCTATTTTTTTGTATGGAGGGGCTGGGTGGTGTAGGTAGGTAGGTGTGTACGTTTTATGTGTGTGTTTGCATTGACTCTTCAGACGGACAGAATGTGGTCATCACCATTGGCAACCAGCCCAGAGTGGCTGCTGCCTTGTTGGGGGTGTCTTTGTTGGGAAACTGAAATGGCTCCTAAAGCAGCAGAACTGATCCGTCTTACAGTGTGTCCCAGTGACCAATCTGTTTTAACTGTGGTGTACCATGGTCAGGACAAAAGTGAGTCCTTAACCGAGCTGTTTAGTGAAGTTTATTAGTACGGTTCTCTCTCCAACTGTCTCTTTCACACTTTAACCTATTTTTTCTCTCTCTGTCCAACCCACTCTCTGTTCTTCACCTCCCCCCATCTCTGTCAAAGTTGTAGGCTAGGATGGTTGTGGTTGTGCGTGTCTGCTAGGAGGATGTGGTTGATCTATATATTTACTTGTCTAGTTGGTTTGACTACATAGTTTTTAAGTGGTGTTCCTTAGAAACATGATTTCATTCGAATCTTTCACTTCTCTACACAAACTGTTTTGAACAGTTTCAGTTTGAGGAACGTTTCTGGTTTTTAACATTTTAAAATATACATATTTTTAAATGTGCTTCTCACTGACTAGACACTGCTATTTCAGGACACTCATCTACATCCAATAAAGTGTAAAATGCCTAAAGTTTATCTTAAATAATGAGTTGAAGGTGCCTGGGTGCACTGCAAACGGTTATGGGTGCAGAATTGCCTGAACTGATTTAGTAGTTAGTGCGTGCCAGCTGATATGGGATAGAAGTGAGGCAGTCGCGTGGTTGGTTTTCTGTCTCTCGCCTCCTCACGTCTGGCACTCGTTGCCCTGGTTACAAGGCACCACCAAGAAACCACAGCTCTGTAGATGAAGAACTTCTTACACTGTTGGTACTGTCGTCTTATACATGGCAAGAGGAAAAATAGAAATTGTCAGTATATGTTTCAACTGCCTGAATATGAGTATTTTTTGTACTCAGTAGTCCTGAGACTGTGCAGAACTGCCAGGACCTCAGATCAATAGATACGCAAAAATAAAGCATTTTAAATCCTGTATCCCTTGACTATACCTTCCTGCTTTCTACTGGACCCAATTCTATTGAAAGGACCTACTTGTGTGTGGCCCAACTGTGTTGAAGAGTATATGGCTCCCTGTCTTCCACATGTGTACCAAGTTCACTGAAACTGGTAAGAAAGCATGACCTAAAAAAGCGCTACATTTTTAGGCCCCATCAAAGTACTAAGACCGTACCCATGAAGACGGTCAGTTACTTTCTAATGGTGTCAACCAAGGCTGTGCTTCTGTGTTTTGCTTTTTGACCATAGAGCTGCCTTCCACACCATTGATCACATTTTTTTGGAGAAATTGGAAACCCAAATTGATTTACAGGTTCTTGACTGATTTAGATCCCATATAAATGAGATCAGTTTGTATCAGTGCTTGGTCTGTTCTTTTTACAAATCAAAGCTGCATTTTGGTTTCCTCAAGGTTCCACCTGGGACCCGTTTTCGATTCATTACGTATGCTGCCTCTTGGTGGTGTCATTCCAAAACAAAATGTAAACATACACTTTGACGCATACACATAGCTGTACATGTTGATGAAACATGACAAAACCCCCAAATTGCTTACACAGGAACCCTGATTTTCAGGCGTAAGGGAATATTTTGGTTATAAAGGTGCACTCTGATCACATGATCACTCCACTGAAATTGTGAAGCACTTTTGAAGAACTTTTGAAGAGCATATCAAACATTTTGCCAGAGGTGGCCTAGCGTGATGCAGCAGTCTACGCTGTTGCATTTGGTGCACATGTGCTGCTGTGGCGTGGCTTCAGAACTAGCAGTCTCCTTCATCAGAAAACAAACTCTCCCCTTTCCCACTTTCAAGTCAAATAAAACATACAAATGTTAAAAAAAAAAAAACTTCTTAACCTGAAACAAATATGAGTTTCAAGAGAAGCCTTAGAATTTCAAACATCACGCCAGTTGTGGGGTATGAAGAGGGTTAAGCTTGAAAAGGACTGGTCTTAAAGTTGCAGATTGGTTGATCAAATCCCAGTTGACTGGATTGTTTGAAATCACCTAAGACCCTGAATACAAGTGCTTTGCTCTATTTGCAGAATGAACTGTGCATTGCTTGCAGACTTCATAGAAAGTCCACATGACAGGGCGAGGCAGACCACAGCAGATTTTTCTCTGAGACAATATGTATTTGGAGTTTGGCAAAAGGGGACATTTTCTCATCACTGAAATCCAAACCTAACCTCCGTGTACACTGTGATGCAAACAAAGTAACAAACCATGTTTTTGTCAATACTGACTTTATATCCAAAGTTATTCTCTTTACACTTTGCCATATGTATTTACAAAGAGTAAATGTTTCTAGTTCATTGATGTCAAATACCCCATTTTAAAGCAGAATGTTTTAAAGATTTTGAAGTGCTGACTGGTCACCTGCACGGAATTCAGCAATACACCAACAGGGAAATTGCTAAATTATCCAGAAGTCCTGCAGCCAAACTGACAGCCAGGGGTGGAGTCAAAGGAGGGGTACATAGTGCCACCCTTGAAATCTGATTGGTTCCCAGCTGCCCCCCCCATTTTCATTGGTCTCTGAATGATATCAATCACAATAAGAAGTAAAGCAAGATCCTTTATAGCAATATGGCTCAACAATTTGTTTCCCCCAAACGATTAAAACTGCAACTGCACAATCAAATAAAAAAATCTTGATTTTGTCCAGGCGATATGGTAGTATAACCATAGACTTAGACTGTATAATAATTGTCATATTCACAACGAGCATTCGGTGGCAGGATACACTGATACTGCGTCTAGTAGTGACACTGTCTTTTGAAGGTTTTTGTAAACTTTCATGTGACTTGAATAAGCATTAAGTAACTGATTTTCGTATCACATTGCTTTGGTGTTCTGGAAGAGTTAAAGTGAAGTGACGTTAATAACAAACAGCGGGGTCACGTCTGTCAAGCACGGAATTTAATATTTAAATATATGGAGTGTTTTGTAGTTTTATAGGGAAATGAAAGAATGGAAACGAGACGTGGTATATAAGACTACTTTATCAAGAAAAAACCCATATTGTATGGACATAACATACAATAGATATACTGCTATGTTGTTTGCTCAAATACATAAGAGCACTTCATACTTTGTTTCTCAGCAAATTCAAGTTGAGCTTTTGTTGTAGGTTTTTATTGTTATTGACTTACCAGAGACACACAGTAGGCTTATATGATATTAAGTTTTTTTATGTGGACAAAAATGGACTTGTTTGTTTTTAAACAAAGGTTAGAAGGAATTAATATACTCCTGAAGGATGAATATTTAGCATAAAACATGATATTAAAAATCAGAATACATTTCCCCATACCTATTTTCTAGATGAACACATGAACAACAAGATGTAAGCGCACATTCCAATAAAGCAATTTAAGGAAACTAAGAGTTTCTATTACTCTAATGCACATTACTTGAAAAGAATATAGCCAGTGACGGTAACCCCCCCCCCCCCCACACACACACAGTTTTACTGCTGCTCCCCCTGTGCCCCTCTACTGAAAATATTCTGGAACCACCCCTGCTGACAGCCAAGAGTATGGTGAAGCATCCGCCTGTCTAAACATTTTATCACAGCCTGTACACAATGAAGGCTCCCACAATGTCCCGAGGTTATTGGTACAATGGCCTCACAACGTCTATGACATTGTCTGAATGGGAACTTTTTGGCCTAGGTTGGCAGAGGTCAGTGCTATCTCTTCTCCAGTTCTCCAATCTCCCAACAACAGCCCCCTCTGGTCTTTCAACACACTGCTCGTTAAAAGGACCTTTGGATGTAAAGCTCTTCCATAGGCACCATGGCAACAGTTGCTATGACGTCTTAATGGGTTAACTTTTGCTGTACCCTGCATGAGATTGTTTTAATTGTTGTTTTCAGCCAGGGGCTAGCTCTGGACACCTTGGCTGTTTTTTTTCTTTTTTTGCTAGAGGATAAAAACAAATTATGTGTTGGTTTGAGTGGCCTTAATGGATGATGGAGCACACAAAAACCAGGGACCCTTTTATGTCTTGTGAGCACCATAAACAGACCTGGGGCACAAATCATCACATACATGACATAGCAAACACATTTTGAGGACCCTTTTCGACTCAACAGTGCCACTTTTACAACCAGTGGCCACAAATTGTAGATTGCATGTTATACATTGACTTACTATTGATTATTAAAATCTTGTACTAAATACGTTTTGTTTATACATTTAAGAGGTCAGTATCAAGTGGAGGAGAACTGTGTCTATCACGTTACTCCTAGTGGGAATATGCATGTAACATCATTTCACGGAGGTGGAAACAGAGTGAGTCAGAGGTAGTGGGTGTAAACTGGTTATACCCCTTTGGGCTTGGGTTAGGAAAAGAGTTGCGTCTGTGTTTGTTAGTGGGTGTAAACTGGTTATACCCCTCTGGGCTTGGGTTAGGAAAAGAGTTGCGTCTGTGTTTGTTCAACAAACTAAACCGGTTTAGTGGAGCATTCCCCATGCTCTGCCTAGAGGCTTGGGCTACACCACCTTTCCTCATGAACTGATTATAATAATAATATTAATAGTACTTATTTATATACACCTTTCAGGGCATTGAAGGGCATCTAACATTAAAAGCTGGCCTAGATAATATCAGGAGTAGGACAGCAAAAAATAACCTATAATAATTATCGCAACATCAAGAAATCAACCATGATTACAACAGTAACATAATGCAGTGTCACTACTAATGATCAAAGGGTATTTAGTATATACAGTAAATATTTACACAGTGTGTTCATGAATGTGTGCATGGGTGAATGTGTGCCTATGTGACCAGCAGAGTCAGTGTAGTGCTTAGCACTCTGAAGACTTGCAGATAAAAGCATTGTCCAAGCCTCTTCCCACTGAGCAAAGGACATTGATAAGACATCTTCCTGGCTTAAAAATTATTGAATAGACGTTTAAAATACATCTTTCAAATTATTTTGCTCGGGGGTTAAGTATGAGATTCAGTGCTTTGATACAAATGTAGGCAAACGGACAACCTGCGGTTTGGGTGAAAGAGTCCATGAGAATTTTCCAGGATTTTGTTAGCCATTGTTTAACCGTGGCTTCATCAATGTGTTGGGCATCTCCACCACCCGCCGGAGGGCACTGCTGTCACGTGGAGGTCCCGCGCCAGGTTGTGTTGCTGCCAGTCAGGAGACTGGCAATGTGTTGGGCATCTCCACCACCCGCCGGAGGGCACTGCTGTCACGTGGAGGTCCCGCGCCAGGTTGTGTTGCTGCCGGTCAGGAGACTCGATAATGCAGCGGTAGTATTTGGAGAGGACCCAGGGTGGAATGTCAAATCTCTTCAGTCTCCTCAGGGAGTACAGTGACCGTTGGCCTCTGAAAACATTGGTGGCGTTAGCGGCCCTTGGCAAGCTCCTCAGTTTGAATGCTGAGGAACTGAAAACTGTTGGCTCTGGCGATGTGGATTGGGGCGTTCCACCCTCTTCCTCCTAGAGTCAACAATCACTTTTGTTGTGCTTGATTTCGAGTGGCCCGTTGGCACCACAATGCCAGTTTTTTTTCTTCCTCCATGCAGGGAGGGACTCATCATTGTTAACCATCAGCTCCAGCGATTGTAATGTTGTCGGTGGACTTGAGGATGGAGTTAGCGCAGAGCCACACAGGCTTGGGTGGAAAACAGAGGGCTGAGGAGGAGTTACTGCCAGTGCAAACATCCTGTAAGAAAGTTCAACATTCAGTTGTACTGGGTGGTGTCTAGACCCATTTTGGAATAATAATTTGTGCCCATCACCGGTGTGATGGTTGCATTGTCCCTCATTTCCTAAATCTTCCCCAAATGCTATCTGGGATCACTGAGGTCAATGTCTGTAGTCATCTGTTTCGTAATTATTATATTTTGTTTCAAATGTTTTATAAAGTTAGTCCTGTGAGTGATAGTTAAGTGTTAGAATTATGTAAAAAAAAAATTTTACAGGTGCCTCCTGGTTTTGTAACTGCTGACATGTTAATAAGTGGTTTAGTGAGAATCACCCATATGAAAATAAGATGCATTTGGGAGTCCAGTCGAAGTAAGGCTGAATACATTCAGATCGGGCCGATGGCTGCAATGGCACGTGTTTCCCTTAGGCTTCAAAGACTCAAAGAGATTTCACAGTAACTAGACCACCGTCTCCCCAGTCAGGCAGATGTACTTCCTCCTGTTAATCAGATGTCAGTCACAGACTGTAGCTGATGTTTCCCCATTACTGCCAGCTGATCCAGAACTCCTGGCTCTCGTCAATCAATCAATCAAATTTATTTATAAAGCCCTTTTTACATCAGCAGTTGTCACAAAGTGCTTTTACAAAACACCCGGCCTTAAACCCCAAGGAGCAGTAGTGTTGAATTTCAGTGGTTAGGAAAAACTCCCTAAGAGGCGAAATTTAGGAAGAAACCTAGAGAGGACCCAGGCTCAGAGGGGTGGCCAGTCCTCTTCTGGCTGTGCCGGGTGAACATATTAAGAGTACAAATTGTAATAATTAATAAATGCATGTGTGCTGAGTCCAGAGTCTATTTAAACCTAGTCCAGGTCGGAAGCATGACCAGATAGACAAGGACAGGGACAACACGGGGGAAGGGGGAGGTGCCAGCACAGTGGCAGCTGAAATCGTCAGGTATCATCTTGATCTGCAACACGACCAGGAGGACTTTGGACCGGGACAGCAACGGGTCTTTAAAGCCTGGTACTGCTCAGGTGTGGGCCACTCCTCTCGTGTGTCACCGGGTCAGTGGCTGAAGTTTTTCTACTTTCCTGCTCTTGAGCGATTTACCCAGAATGCACCCTGTTCAGCGTTCAACACACAACAGAATGTGATGTTTCCACTTGTGCAAAAAATCATAACATTCATTATAACAACATAATATTTACACAACACAAAGCCTCAGAGAGCTACAGGTTCAGCCAAAAACAGTTGCATACGTAGAGCTTACCAATGCTCCAAAAATTGGTGCCAGGCTATGGCACAGAGAAAATATCCTACCCGGGACCAAGTTGTGTGTGCTTCAGAGAACCTCCATTTTGTTCATTATTTTTTTCAAATTAATAATCACATCATAGGTCGTCATACCGATGATCTCGGGACGTTGTGGGAGCCTCCGTTGTGCACAGGCTGTGATAAAATGTTTAGACAGGCGGATGCTTGGCCATACTCTCGGCTGTACGGTAGTTTGGCTTATGTGCTTATGGCTATGGATAATAATAATAATAATAAAACAGGTATTCAAGTAAAACCTTTGCTATTCATGTCTGCGCGTTAGGATGTTTAGCAGATACAGAGTTTTATGGTGTGGTTGAATTATGTTGCGATGGAATGGGCCTGTTTTGTATTTCTGTAGTTTTCTTGAAACAGTTGCATTTGCATTCTGTGCCGTTATCATATACTATCAAACTTCTGTATATTTTGAGGGGAGAAATACTTTTAGGCTCAGTTATACTGTAGCACAATGCGGTTTACTAAATTAGCCTGCAGACAATGGTACTGAATTGACCACAAACCGGCTAAAAACACAGTGACTATTGTGCACCCTTTTTAAGTCTTCACATAATCTGTTCCAGGTTTGTACTTTTAACTTCAGAAGGCTTTTCCACCAGACTAACTGTAAATCACAACAGATCTGAAGGGAGTCTTTAATAAGCTAAATTGAATTTGGAACAAAATTGAGTGAGTCACCCTTTCATTGTGAGACCTTTACTTCAGCTCTTTGGTCAATTTCAGTGGAATGTCTAGGACACTGAAACCAAACACCCCAATCGATGTTGCCCAGCTGCTTTCCTACAGCATTATGGCTGCGTGGGCTTCTTCTTCCTGTGACTTCTGCTACTTTATTCACAAGAACTTCTGTTACAATATACAACACATACATGCTGTGTGTAGTCCCCTAGTACAAGGCACTGATCTTACACAGTTCTGCTTTGCGGTGTGAACATGGGAAATCATAATGTAAATCATGAAATCATAACATCTTAGCTAACAACACAAGTGCCTAAGCGCGTTTTGCCAAAAGGTATTGCTCTGGATCGAATCCCTGAACAATACTCCTCTTACTGAAGGTGTCTCAGGGAGAGTGGGATGTGCAAAAAAAAAATCCAATTCACAGAAGTGTAGAATTCCTCTTCAAATATAAACATCTAAAGTACCAAATAGTATTGTTTTTCCATTATTATTTCCAATATTCAGTATCTCTTCACTTTGATAAAGAGAAAGTGTGAACTGGTGAAACCTTTGGCCTTTGGGTGGAGAATGGGTTCCGCCTGTATTTATTTTAATTAAGGAACTAAACAGGTTGTAGTGTGGGGACAGACTTCTCCCATGTTTCAGTTAATGGGTTTGTCTACCCACATGACTGCATTTTTGGCAGTGACATGCCGAATAATGTTTTATTGAACAAAAACACAACGTTGTTTAATAATGTTTAGCATTTCTACTCTGCAGGTGTGTAGACAGTTAAAACAATGCACAGGACCTGGAGGTGGATGCACAGGACCTGGAGGTAGGTCATTTTGTCTCTGTCTCGTTATGAGAATGTGTAGCATTGTCTACACCACCCATCTTAACCATTGTAAACAGAGATTATCATAGAACTTTTTTTTTCTAGTCCACAATCCACATAAATCTTACATTGAAATGCATGGATGGACGGGCCAAATATTTTTCTATATAGCATTGACGTAATACCATAATACTGGTACATAAAAGATCTGTTCACAACTGACTTGTCTCAGTCCAACCCGATTATATTCAGAGGATTTCAGTACTACAGGTAGAGAATGCCCTTGTTTTCTTCTTTTTGGCCGAAAATAAACATTATTCACCTTTCTTGCCCAATTTTGTAATGTCCAAATTATTACAATGGCAATTCCTTGTTAAAGCAATTGTCAGCAGGATTTGTTCTGTTCTACTTCCATCACACTGTTTGCTAAACCAGATAATAGGCCGAAACTGAAGCTCTTTGATGAAAGCAATAATCTGGCTAATCACCAAAATTGAGCTTGTATGCGTCCGACCCGAATGACCATGCACAGTAGATATACCAACATGGATGCTACCCCACCCCGATTTAGCCATTATTTGCTTAAAAAGCCAAACCTAACATAATATCAGGCCATTAATTTCCAGTGATGCTGCCCGCGTCTGTCTCTGTGCTGTGGTGCATGTTTGATCACTCCATGTGAAGCCAGTTGCCCGTAATAACCTTGTCCTGTGGTTTGACAGAAATACTTTCAAATACTACATATTAAATGAGCTATCGGCCTAACCACTGTGTCAAATGTCAAGTAATTCATCTCCTCAAAGTCTCTAATGAAGACTGCATGACTTCAGTGACACCCCCCCCGATCCCAGATACTGAGAGGTTTTTTCTGATAGGTCGACCAGCCATCCTCAATCAATTGAAGAGTCGGAGTGAAGTTGATGACCAGGATCACAAGGGTCATTATACTCTTCTATGCCAAGGTTACGTTCTGTGTGAAAATACAGGCAGAGATCGTGCCATTCAGAATGTTTTAAAACATTACATTAAAACCTATTCAAAACAGATATGTAGCTATAATATTTGTGCGTTAGGCTAGAAGACCAATATATCATTACAGCATAACAATGTTTGAATTTCCTGGTTGTTTTAGACCATTTTAAATGTGTCTTTAAACATCTGAAATATTACTTGTGAGGCACAGTTGAATAAGGAAAAATGTTTTCATCAACAGAGTTCCAGCTGATGATGAAGTTGCATCTCATTATTTTATGTACTAATGTTGTTACTCCTATGACCCCCGCCCTACAGGGGTTCATGGTTGGTCCCTCCCGTGCTTCTTGTTCATCCCAGAATCTAAGGTAGTGCACACTGAAGGGGGACCACTGAAGATCTGGAAGGAGCCTCAGAATCTTGAATCATGAATTACACAGAGCTTCACTCACCCAATGTTTATCCAAGCAGAATTTTCCAAAACAATGAGTCCACTGCTATATTCACCTGATGGTGTGAACGCAGCAACTGCCGCCCAAATCCATGAATTGACCCTCAAATAAATGTTAAGAATCTTAACTTTCAGCTTTGTTTTATTCAGGATGTAGTTAAAATCCAAACTATTGGTGTACATCCAAAAAAAAACATGCTTCACTGTTCCAGTAGTTATGGAGGGCACTGTAAACATCACACCAAGTTGGCATAGCTGCCAAACAAATATTTAACATGTGGGTGTACATCTTTTAAGATCTCCTCATGACTTCAGTTTATATTTTGCCGACTACCCTCTGCCATTAAAGGGGCAATCTGGGATGGTACCAACATGATATCATTTTAATCTAATGGATGATTAATCATTGTGTCTATAGTTTTGTCTTTGAATTTCCCCCCTTTGAACCATAATGTATTTGCATTTCTAAATGTGTATACATTGGACATTTTCTCTGAATTATCATATAAAATGGTATTGTGTGAGAAATCTAGAGAAAACAATGACTGTAGCATATACATGTGGGCTGTCTGACATTTTCACAGGAATACACTTGGGGATCATGACAAAAATGTATTTAAACAAATAATCTCACATTTCTGTCCTTTGTTAATATACAAAACCTATCTGAATATAAAGCGTATGTGTTTAATATGTAAGTATAAGAACCTAACCATTATAGCGTGAGCCGTAATAGTGGATAAGTGTCTTCTCTTCGTTTTGCCTTCAGAATAAAGGTCCATTATTTAAAACAGTGGAAATGGATAAAAAAAACATTTGAAATATTACGCATTTTGAATTGCTAGGATAATGCTATGCAATTTTGGAATGTTGTTGAATAATAATAAATTATAATTGTTCGTTAGAAAGATAAAATTATGGATATATTAAACTACATTAAAGCATTGACAGCATATTGATATACACTGAGTGTATATTAAAAAATGTACATTTCACATTTTAAATTACTAGGGTCCTAGCTTTTTTATAGGTCTTTAAAAAGCTAGCTACAATCAGGATTTTGCCTTTTGTGCGTATTGCACAAAAATATTGGAATGTACAGCCAAAGCAAAAAAAATGTGAAAGGTGTAAAGCATTACTGACTACCAGGACAAACTAAGAAAACAAAGCACAAGACGTGAAATTTAATGGGTTCAAAATCCTTATTGTGGCTAGCTATTTAAAGACGTATAAAAAGAGGTAGGACGCCAATAATTGTTCAAACTCTTAACAGTTGTGTTCGTATGTTGTGTTCGTGTAGGCCTGTGTTAGTGAGTTAACTCATAA
This sequence comes from Esox masquinongy, assembly GCA_016801175.1. Taxonomy (NCBI): domain Eukaryota; kingdom Metazoa; phylum Chordata; class Actinopteri; order Esociformes; family Esocidae; genus Esox; species Esox masquinongy. The sequence goes on along the minus strand of JACXGI010001231.1, from coordinate 34,614 downwards.
CCCTTTTCATGGGTGTAGAATCTAGGGTTCACATTCATTATACACTTTTATTTTGAAGGCAAAACCCTAGGAATCTACTAGGATTGAACTAGGTTCTTATAAGTAAAGGCACTTTGCCTCTAAATAGAGCAGACAGATCCACGTCCACATCTGTTTCTGGTTACTGAACACAAGACTATTCACTTAAACTCCGCTACACTGCCAAACCGTGAGTTATTTTATATATATTTTTTTACAATATATTTTGCATTATATTTTAGTGGACGTTCATTATTCATTCTAGTATTTTTCAAATCATTTGAGTTTCAAATGATTTCATATCCAGATGTGTGTGACCGACGGACTTTGAATTTGAGCTGTTCATGCAAGAACGTTTAAACTGTGCTTGAAATGAAGCAACGCAGTTGTCGAGTTGTCAAAAAAAGTTTATTTTGCCAGGGGTAATAATAGTCTCAGTCTTAGTAGAAGTCGTGCTCGACGGCTTGATAACATTTCCTAGTGTAAGCTTCTGTTGCCTAATTTTTTTTTGTATCTACTAAAAATGAAAGATTAGGAGCTAATTAATATAATCAGGGTATCCCCATGTGGATATGAAAAAGACACGCGTGAGTGTGAGTGTCTTTGTATCTTTATGAAAGGTTTGGGCATGCACAATAAATTGGTAGGTAGACTAATTGCTGTTAAGGATTAAAAAAAAATTGTTGCTCCCTTACTTTCATTGCATTTTTCAAAGGAACTGGATAAATTGACATGCAAAACATCACTTGTCACCTAACATTTATATTTTAACCTATTAGTATATTGTTGATTGAGCACAAATAGTTTCCTATGAATTTCATCTGTGCTTTTTTGTACATTTTAGTAATTTTGCAGATGGTCTTACAGCAATTCACAGCAGCATTTAGGGTTATGTGCCTTGCTTAAAGGCAATACAATGTTTTATTTAAGGATTAAGTGCCTTGTTCAAGGGCACAACAAATATATTTTTGAACCTCCACTGTATTAGAACTAGTGACCTGCCCAGCACTCTTGACCTCTAGGGTCTCCCTCAGACAGTTCATCTCAGACAGAAGAACCAGGCAGCTAGTTTGTGCACAGACAGAGCAATTCAATGAAGGACTCCACACCCCCTTTTTGAAAATTATCTAAGTCTATGGGTCAAATCTCCCCTCCCCTTACAAAATTCAAACGATGCTAAAATCTACGAGTTCATCCAAGTCACCGGAACTGATGCTGCTCATGATCTCATGCGAGCTGTTGTTTTATGATCTACACTACCGTTTAAATTTATGTAGTCTGTTCACAACAGATTATTTGTAGACTAATGAACCACATCTGTTATCACAGAATAAAATTGTCTTTTACCATTAAAAGCAGTAGTTTCAGAGTTTGCTTGTTTTTCCAGTTTGGCCTCCCTCTTATTCCATGTCATTTAAAAGTCAAGAAAGCATACCGAAGCCTGTGCTATGTCATCACAGTCTTGGCCTGTGGTAACAAATCCAGATTTCTGGAAAGGCAACATAATCTGTAGTCTGTATAATCCCTTCATAATCTCTCCTTCTTGGACTATCAGTGCTGTTTTAAGGGGTTTCCAGCATAGATTAAGCAATGTGTAAAAGCCACTGTAACCCAACACAGTCTTTGAATGAATCTCCTGACCAAAATATCTGAATTGAAGTATGCATTCGTAACATTGTATGAAACATTTATACACAAACAGCATACAGGAGCTGAGTGACGTTAACCTGTGAGTCACAGGCTACATCACACGATCAACTGCAGGAAAACTAATTATAAAGTACCAAAACTAACATTTTCATTCCCCGTATATGACGGCACGGCTGTACGGGATCTCTCTTATCTTATTATTATGTTGTGCTTCATGATAAGGGGTTGACAGTAGTAGAGGTGTATTGGGCACTGTGTTATCTGGTCATGCATTTCACTGTGTAATCAACCACACCTGCGCAGCCAACAAATCATTGTAAAATTACTGACAAGCTATGTTCGGCGTCATCTTTTACGGTGTCTGTGAAGGCAGAAGTGAGTCAACGCACTGTGTTGACAATAGTTTTGTGTATTTAAAGGGATTGTTACAGTAGCGCAGGTCAACAGAAAATACAACACTCTCGTGATGTGCTTAAAATACAATGGCTCCTCAGAAAATGCTCTCCTACCGGTCCGGTCATCTGGTAGAAAAAAAATAGTTATTTTGAGCCAGTTATTACCGCAGTTTGCCAACTCCCTTAATTCAAGACTAACAAATCCAATCTGAGATCCTGCTGAGATAAGCCATGTCACCACCCTACCAACACAACAGTGGTCACCCATACCACAGCTGATAATTTAAGCTCCATTTCTGTCTTCCTGTTCCTCTTGTTCTCTCTGTTAATGTATTTGTCGCCCTCCTAGAAAGGTGTCAAATTACAAAAGACAACAACATTTAGGGAACAATGACAATGAAATTTTTGAGAAACAGTGAAATGTTTAGAGGAACAAAGAGATCATGATGATATTGTCTCTGTTTCCTTCCCTTTCTCTCGCTCTCCATCTCTCTCTCTCTGTCTCTCCCTCCATCTCCCTCCCTCTCTCTCGCTCTCCCTCCATCTCCCTCTGTCTCTCCCTCCATCTCCATCTCTCTCTCTCTCTCTCCCTTGCAGGGCCATCATGGTGTCCCATAAGGAGTTTGCAACAGCGGGGAAGCAGCCAGGGCTCCAGGCATGGCGTATTGAGAACATGGACCTGAAGCCTGTTCCCAAGGCCCTGATCGGCAACTTCTACACAGGGGACGCCTATGTGCTCCTCTACACCACACCAGCCCCTTCTCATTACATACACATGTGGATGGGTGAGACGCGCGCACGCACGCAAAAACATGCACAGTGCGCCCACACACAAACACACACTTGTGCAAACACAATTTCTGTACACGCATATGCAGACGCACATGCACAAACATACATTTACAGTGCATTTGCATCAGTGAGTGTGGAATAGAAACGCAAACCCCTGTAGGACGCCAACATGCTAGAAATACTTAACGTGAGGCGGCTATGTTGCTCTTGTTATTTATTTTTTATACATTGACCAGAATTGACCATCCAGAGCTCCTTACAGGAGCAATTAGGGTTAACTGTCTTGCTCAAGAACTGAACGACAGCATGACCACCTTTTGGTTACAGGCCGTCTGCTGTTTCATGCTACTTGACCAAATGACTGAGGCTTTAGATGAGATAAAAGGAGTGTAGAAACTTCCTCCGTTTACCCACATCAGTGTGTGAAATTTGTAAATGTATTTCCTCTGCTAGTTTCCTGTCTTGATTATTAGCTTTTCGGGCAAGGTTAAGGCAAGTGCAGGAACCTCTATCTGCCTTTCTCTCTTACTCTCCTTTCTGTCCCTTTCTACTTCTCTCTTGCCCTGTGCTCTCCGGAAACATCCAGCTTTGTCAATTCGAGTTTAAAACAAGACAAACCAATGAGACAAAGCCAAAGACTGAACGCGATGTTTCGTGCCGGGCCCCGTTCAGGCACGCCACGCAGTGCTGTGTGTCAGTCAGCCGTTACTGTTGGACGGACGGGCCCGGGTCTGGACTTGTTGGTACGGTACCCTGCTCGGCTCCTCTGTTGTGGTGGCAGCCCTGTGGTTCTAACGTTGGTCCCAGATGCGAGAGGGATCAGTGCGTAGTTGGAAACGTCTCCACCCCGTAGTTTCACCGTGTGTCATGTTTGAGCCCCAGGGACAAACAGACTATATTTAATCTCATCAAACAAGACTTTCTGGTTCTTGTTGGAGTGTTTTTTTTTCTTGTTGTTTTTTTGTCCAATCAAGCCCTGGGAAGTAGACCCTGGAAGTTGCCTTCCATTAGCTAATTATAGAGGAGTTGGTTGGAGCCAAAACAGGCATTTACCCAGACTATTCTTCAGAGTACAAATTAGGACATTCTGAAAACAGGTTAGGAAAGACTATACTCAACAGCCATGGTCAAAGCAGGGCTTTTATCTATGCAGGATTTTTTAAAGCAAATTATCTGTGGATGATTTCTAACTCTACACTCTTCTCTCCAGGGGATGAGTGCTCTCAGGATGAGAGTGGAGCAGCAGCAATCTATGCCACCCAGCTTGATGATTTCCTGGGTGGAGGGCCAGTCCAGTTCAGGGAGGTCCAGAACAATGAGTCTCTTACCTTCCAAGGCTACTTCAAGTCTGGCATCAAGTACAAGGTGAGTGTTCCCCGCTAAAGGAGGAAGTGAACATGTTTCCCCCAATTTAAGGTCCACTCACTGCACTTTCACTGCGAGCACTGATGGATTAGTTGATAACAAGGAAATGGTTTTGTAGTGTAAAAGAATTTTATAGGTTAGAGTAAGTGCTGTTGGTAGCAACCTTTAACCCTGTAACATTGCTGTTACAACCACACCTGTGTAGGGAAATGCAATAGGCTGGGCAACTGGAGGGGTACCTGCACGGACATCTTCTGACTGACCCTTTCACTAGCTCATTGTTGATCTGATATTTTGAACAGGACAGGTGGACAGAAAAACCGGACACGGTTACCACCGATGGTTCAAATCAGAAGCCATGTGAACATGCACATAAAAAACAAACAAAGCACTGGTTTAATCATTAGCAACCTCCCGTCAACTTTGAAGTTAATTAAATGAGTCTAAAGTTCAGAGATTTCAGCCGACAGGTTTACATCCTGAAGTATGCTTGTAAACCGCTGTTGTCATGTAGCTCAGCAGCCATTTTGAAATCCATGTAAATACTACAAACGTGGGGTTTGACGGTTTTCCTATGTGTTGTTCCTCTCAACATGTGTTATACATTTTCAGAAACATGGTTTCAATCATAGTAATTATACCAGTTCTCTAGCCAATTTTGCAATGTTCGGTTTGAAAATTGTCTTTAATTTTAGAATGGCAAGCTCTCTTTAAGAACAAGAGGAAAAAGACACAGACATAGACAGTGAGAGAAAGAGGGAGATGGGAAGAAAGACACTGGGGCATAAAGAAGTATGGACGTTAAGGGCTTGGTCGAACTGCTCTGCTGATTTTATAGTATCCAGGATTTCCAAATATTCTTTCTCAATGGGAGTCGTCTGCCGACGGCCAGAGGAGATCCAGAAAATGCCCGTCCATTTTCACAGAGCAAAGGGGGATTTTCAAAGACAGGGTGGGAGAGGTAGAGAGAATGAGAAGGTGGGAGGGAGCAAGGGAGAGAGGGGGAGGGGAGAGAGAGCAGGAGGGAGGGTGGGAGTGGGAGAGAGAGCAGGAGGGAGGGTGGGAGTGGGAGAGAGAGCAGGAGGGAGGGTGGGAGTGGGAGAGAGATGGAAAGTTTAGTCTCCCTGCAGTCACATACAACATTCTTTCCATGAAAATCTGCCCTGATGTGTCTGCTTCGATTACAAGGAAAGTTCTGTTCCTCAGAGTGGATCTGTTTCCTATTTCAAGAGTGGATCTGTTTCCTATTTCGTGAATTTTCATAAATAAACACATAACACGGAAACAAGCTTTTGTATATCCTTGAGAGGAAAAGCAATAATAGGAATTGGCAGTGTGCTCACCACCGAACATGTTGCTCACCACCGAACAAGCGTCTTATTCTCTCTACTCCCGGACCTCATTTGACCCCTCCTATTACAGCAAGGAGGCGTGGCGTCTGGCTTCCATCACGTCGTGACCAATGACGCTAACGTGAAGCGCCTGTTGCACATCAAGGGAAGGCGGACCATTCGAGCCACGGAGGTGGCCTTTTCCTGGGCCAGCTTCAACCAGGGAGACTGCTTCATCGTGGACCTGGGAAAGGTAGCACTGAAAATTATATACTCCAGAAATTCAATACACGTATAGACTCCTTAGGCATTAAATAGACAGTATTTCCCGAACATAACCAACTGCCACTGGAAAACTGAATGCTGCATTTTCTTTATTTTGTCCTTTTATTCGTGATTCCTCTTCCCCATTTCTTCAGGATATCTACCAGTGGTGTGGCAGTGAGTGCAATCGCTTTGAACGTGTGAAGGCCTCCCAGGTGGCCATTGACATCCGGGACAATGAGAGGAATGGCAGGGCCACCATCCAGATGGTGGAGGAAGGCGCGGAGCCACAGGCACTCATCGATGTGAGGGATTCGAACACGCGCAAGCACATGGACACTCTTTTTACATTTTACAAATGAATCCCCTTCAACATGTTATTTTCCCTGATCCCTAAGACTAAACCTAAGCCTGAACATAACTCCTGAAACCAACCTTAACCCTAAACCTGAGCCGCAAATTCTAACCTTAACACCTGTTGTAACTTTTAGCCTAAATCTAAATCTTATGCTGAAAATAGAATTTTACCTCATGGGGCCGGCAATGGTCAAATTCCCCATGTTTTACTATCCTAGTGGGGAATGTCTGGTTCCCTTGATTATAGTCAAACCTGTACACACACACACAAACAAAAACTCACGCACACATACGCAAGCAAATCAGTCATGCTTACACATGGAGAGTATACAAATAATATTTAAACAACATTCAAATGTTGGACGTGGCAACGTTAGTGTATCCTGAAGGGTCCCATACATTGTTAAATGTCCTGTTTGTTAAAATCCCTATGACGACGGGAATGTAGATGGGCACAAAAACACTCTTTGTGCTTGTGCAAGCTCTGTGCCACGTCTGTGCCAGTTCTGTGCCATAGCCTCTCGTTGAACTGGGCCCCTCAAACGAGAGTGTGGAAATGTCTCTAATCGTTCTTAATAAAAGAAATGGAGAAAGTGAGAGACGGTCTTTACGTGGGTTCAGGCTGTAACAAGGCTGCTGTGTGTCTCTATGAAGCTAATCCTCCATTTTGAATCTGTCCTAGATACTGGGCCCCAAACCCAGCATTCCCCCTGGTACTCCTGACGATGACAAGGTGGACATCTCCAACAAGAAGAAGGCTGCCCTGCACATGGTAACGGACGTTACTGCACTTCTGTCCTTCTGCATCTATCCGCTTCCTAATGAGTCCATGCTGATCATTTGTCGTTCCCTTCTTTTGATAAGGGTGCTGTCTTTCTGAGTCCTCAACACATTGTCAATCTCTCGAGTCGTGTCGCATGTTTTGTGACTCTAAGACAATACGTGCTGTATTTAGTTGTTTATTTTTTTAAGAAAATCCTCTATATTTAAATCCATTTGGGCAGAATGTGATTTTTAAATGGGTGCTGTCACTACATGTTGAAGAAAATGCATGTAGCCGCTGATATGTTTTCTGTGTATTTGATAGATTTCCGATGCATCTGGCTCAATGAAGCTGACTGTGGTGACTGAGTCCAGCCCCTTCAAACAGGCCATGCTGTTCCCGGAGGAGTGCTACATTCTGGACAATGGAGTGGACCAGAATGTCTTTGTGTGGAAAGGTAGTGCTCTCGACTGCTTTCCAAGCATTTCACAGGAACATATGTCTATTGGAACGTACAGTCAAACAGTGAGAGAGCAACGCCTCTAGCAAATCTCAAACCCCCCCGGGTCTCGTCACGCGCACTCTGAATAAGAGACTGCGATGAGCGCTACAATGTCGTTGGTGGTTGATAACGAACGCCACAGAGATACACAAGTACATGAGTCTTAAAGAGACCCCCTGTTGGGGTATTGTTGAGTTGTTCTATGATTTATTGTCCAACTTCCCTCCATCGCAGGACCCAAGGCAAACACATCGGAGCGCAAGGCGGCCATGTCTGCAGCCCAGCAGTTCATCAAGGACAAGGGCTACTCCAATAAGACACAGGTACACTGACGACCCGGATGTCAGCCGCGTCTTCCCTGAATAAACGTCTCGTTGGAATGCTTGCGAGGGGAAATCAGTATCACTGACCCCTGCTGTATTCGGTCGTCCCTGCAGATCCAGGTCCTACCAGCAGGAGGTGAGACCACTCTGTTCAAGCAGTTCTTCAGTGACTGGAAGGACAAAGACCAGACCACGGGCCCCACCAAGGCTTACGCCATCGGCCGCATCGCCAAGGTGGAGAAGGTGCCCTTCGACACCTCCACCCTCCACACCAACAGCAGCATGGCCGCCCAGCACGGCATGGTGGACGATGGCACGGGCAAAGTCCAGGTGAGTAAGGACGGAAATGAGACCACGGTCCCTTTTCCCTGAGTCTGCCTGTTTAGGGCTACGGGCGCAGATGCATCCGACCACTTTGTCCGAAATCTTCAGACGGCGTACTTTAAAATCAGAAAAGCACTTTTGGAAACACATCAGGGCGGCAACATGGCCCCTCGAAAATGATGTTATATGCGCTCTTATGTCGTGTGCAGCCCTAATCGCTGCCTTGGTTTCAGATCTGGCGTGTCGAGGGTGGCAATACGGTGGCTGTAGACCCCTCCTCCTATGGACAGTTCTATGGAGGCGACTGTTACCTCATCCTCTACAGCTACAAGCTGGGAGGCAGGGAGCAACACATCATTTACACCTGGTCAGTATTTATGACACCATATGTTAACACCTACATGGTTCAAATGACATCCTCTACCTCTAAGCCAATCATTTACTTTACACCTGGTCAGTATCTATTATATAATGTATTAACTACTACATGGTTAAAATGACATCCTCTACCTCTAAGCCAATCATTTACTTTACACCTGGTCAGTGTCTATTATATAATTTATTAACTACTACATGGTTAAAATGACATCCTCTACCTCTAAGCCAATCATTTACTTTACACCTGGTCAGTGTCTATTATATAAAGTACTAACTACTACATGGTTAAAATGACATCCTCTACCTCTAAGCCAATCATTTACTTTAAACCTGGTCAGTGTCTATTATATAATGTATTAATTACTACGTGGTTCAAATGACATCCACTACCTCTAAGCTGATCATCGTCTTTACATTTGGTTAGGATCTGTGACATTGTTTAAACTATACGTTTAAAATGACATCCTCTAAGTCTAGACCAATCATATATTGTACTCCTAAATGTGCTGTACATATACATGAAATCATCAGATGACAGAATTAATTAGGACCTATACAGTTCAAATGACATAATCTGTAACTAGGCGAATCATCTACTTTACATTTGGTCCGTGCAGATGACATCGACACTCAGTGTTTACATGACATCATTTTCAAACAATTTATTACACCCAGGGTGACATTATTTAAATGTTATTAATTTCGTGATGTCCTTAAATATGCACTACTAGCCCTCGTTCCAGAAAAACAATGTTTCCAAAACGAGCAAGGGCTAAGTGACTCACTCATTTTCTACCTGCAGATGGCGCCATAACATGGGCTTTACATCTGTGTTTGTTTATATCTGTGTCTGTGTTTATTAACTAATTTAAATCATTGTGTGTGTGTGTGTGTGTGTGTGTGTGTGTGTGTGTGTGTGTGTGTGTGTGTGTGTGTGTGTGTGTG